>JAOUZG010022949.1:3206302-3238506 GCA_026289955.1 Argiope argentata
CACACACACACACACACACACACACACACACACACACACACACACACTTGATTGAAAGGGAAATTCAAGTTTGAAAGTTTGGCATTAGTTTC
The DNA here is from genome assembly GCA_026289955.1 of Argiope argentata. Classification (NCBI taxonomy): domain Eukaryota; kingdom Metazoa; phylum Arthropoda; class Arachnida; order Araneae; family Araneidae; genus Argiope; species Argiope argentata. Next base: position 3,206,395 of record JAOUZG010022949.1, read on the forward strand.
CGTTACCTAATACCATCGCTATGTCTTTGTACGTTCTCAATTGTGAATTATTAAATTTTAGCCATCTGTACTAGAAAGATGCACCGCCCACGCGGCGAAATGTTTTTGCGAGAGAATCGCCTACGATGTGTTGATGTACTTGACTCTTCAACTAAGTGTTTACCGTAGGACAGTTCAGAAGACCGGAGTTTTAGATTGAAAATTAATTCATTTAGATATAAATATTGTTATGAATTTTGTGTAATTAGATGTAAATATATGAAAATAGTTTAATTGTGTAAAAATTAGTTGTAGTGGAATTGCATGTCAGTAAGAAAAGACCTTTCTAAGGGGATTTACAACAGAAATCGCCATACTTGACTAATTTGGTGATGTAGGTGTGTCGGCGACACAATGAAGTCGCTAAGAGTTTTCACTACACGCTAGAATGTGCAGTGGAAGCTAAGAAATAAAGATTTGTTCCTACGGAACGTTGGAGAAATTTCCACTCTCGCCTGGAACGTCCACGCTGTTTCTGCGTTTGCCCCGCCCACTTTAGAGGCACCCTATATAAGGGGGGGGGGAGTCAAAAGTCAATTCAGGGAGAGAGCTGAAATAGTTGATTGGTTTGAGAAAACGTCTTTTTTTTAGTGTGCGTTTAGTGTAGGTAAAAGGTGACCATTCTGTGTTCCAGATCTAAATTACGATTTGTGGATAAATGAAGTCCACCCCGTAAAAAGGGTTTGTGACATGTGTGAGCTAGAAGTCAGACTTCTGCCCTCGGGTGCTCAGCGGGTCCATACCCTCCGAAGCTACTGCACCTCTCTTTCTAATTGTAAAGCGGAGCATGAGAATAATAATTAAATCTGTATTTTGTTGGTTTAGTTATATAAACTTCTGATTGTAAGGCAACATGTAAGGCTATTTGGGGACGAAAATCATTATTTTAAACCATGGTCAGATGACGAGGATAACACCTGAAATGGTATATCCTTCTCCACGCCACACCAATGGGAAGACTTTTGACCTTGATGGATTTAACATGATGGTTCTTCTGTAGAATCGCGTCTCGAACTCTATATTCTGTTACCTTATACGAATGTGCCTCTTATTAGATAGCAAAGAAAACAAATTAATTAAGAATATTGGTCATATATTGAACGGCATGACTAAACCCCAACCATGGCAACTGACAATTGAAATCCCTTGCTTCTACATAAAATGATGGATTTCCTTAAAACAATACATTTAAATAGCAATTTGAGGGAATATAAAATGTTGTAAAACCGAACTTCTAGTATTTGATATCATCTTTGATAGTAATCACCGCATCTGTCAAATGACTACAATTACGCGACATATATTCTTCAGCGTATAATCCTCACTTTGATTTCTTTATTCTTTAATAATAAAGGACTCATTTTTTTAAGAATTTACTATCGTTTGGATACAACTGTGAAATCATGAAATATTTGAAATGAGTATTGACATCATTTAATTGTTTAGTTTTTAGCTTATTTTAATTATTTTAACGTCCCTTTGCAACATAGGACTATTTTGGGACCGACGTCGTTATTTTGATCCGCAGTCAGATGACGACCACGACACCTGAGCTGGCACTCTTCTCTCCACACCACACCAGCGGGAGGATGTTTGACCCTAACGGATTTAACGTGCAACAGACCCCCTTACACGATGGTTCTTCGGTGGAATCAGGTTTCAAACTTGAAACCCTACGGCTCACGAGCCAGGACCTTACCATCAGGCTACCGCGACCATCATTTAATTGTTGTAAATTATAATTGTGATCTCCCATATCTGTTTAATGAATACCACCATATTAAAAAGTTTCGACACAATCGAATTCCCTTCATTTGTTTAACCTATAGAATATTCCACATACATATAATTATGTGATGATATTTAATTTATAGAAGAAGAAGAATATTCAGCAATTATCTAAATCATGCGTTTAACTGATAAAAAAATGCTATTTTTTTATTTACCAGGTATACCGCCTAGTAATTTATAATATCCGTTGAATTTATTCATATTTATGGATATAGATGCACTTGATAAAACTGCTGATTTGCTAAACTTACCATATGCATCGAAATTCCTTTTTCCATCGAATTTCCTTTTAAAATATAAGAAATAAATTCTCTTGTGAGTATTTTGGTACCAGTGAATGCTTCAAATATCGATGAAAAATCACACATTAAAAATGAAAAGAAAACCCACAAATTAACAATTCTAAACAACAATTTACTTTTAAATAGCATCGAATATTATTTAAATTTGATTAACTTCTTCAAAATTTTCGAAGCATCAAAACCCCATAGGGAAAAGCAATTAACACAACAAATGAGTTTGTACATATGCATGCATCTATTACACAAATGGCATTAATGTGTGAAATACACTTTCAACAAACTTCTTTTCTCTAATTCACTTAATAAAAGTGCAGGGGGAAAAAACCGCAATCTTGATGAGTTTTTAATGTTCTATTCTGAAAGGAAATTCTTACTCAACGAAAGAAAGAAAATATCTTAAAGAATTATTTTATGGATCAGCATACTTAAGAAGAATTCTTTTATCGAAATATTTTTTTAAAAAAAGATTGAATTTAATAAGCTTACTCTCTTCTTGTTCCTTCATTAAGACAATTCGTCTGCGTTGATCTAATTCATGAATAATTCATTTTTAGATAATAAACATTCCAAGCCTGGAGCTTCTTTGTGTTTCAATTCTCTTTGGCAATTCAGTCAGCGCCATTCTTTAAAACTTTGTTTGACTTGACTTTAGACAGTGTTTTTACTTTTGTATTAATGCTTTCAAATGAAAAACAGAATGAAGGAAAGAAGTTTCTTTTTTTTTCATTACAACCAAATGTTTTAAGCTGAACATTAGAATTTAAATTAGCTATAAACGTGATTTTCGTTAATAAAGGTTATGGATTCGAAAGCATTTTTTGAAAATGATACCGAAAATAACTAAAATTACATTTTTTTTATGATTTTAAGTCTTTATTTTTTTCTAAAAGACTTGCAAATTGTTATAAAAGTTACTGAATAAGTATAGTATTCGAATATGTATAATAAATATAATAAGATAGTTCCCGAATAAGTATAATATTCGAATATAAGTATAATAAGAAAATTCCCGATTAAGTATACTATTCGAATAAGTATAATAAGAAAGTTGCCGAATAAGTATACTAAGTATAGTATTCACAAAATATATTATTAAAAACAGAAGCTATGTGATTTTTTTAACTTTTAGATTCTGACGAAAAGAAAATTAATAACTTACTAATTGAAGATTATTTTTTTCACAAGAATTTCTTTTGTTGAAATTTCTTCTTGGATAAGAATTTGCAATTTCTATGTAATAGTCACGCTAGAAAGCATATCATTAATGTGATTTAACAGTTGAATGACGCCATGTAAATAAGATGTCAACCAAAACTTTTATATGGATTTCAGATAAACTGTTACAAACAGTTAACCGTTTAGTGATCAAACTGAGCCAATTCCAATGTTTTGCGTAAGAAATTGCTTGCAATAGAATCTTTTTTTTAAAAATCGTTTGCGAAATCAATATTTTAAAAATGCCTATTTTGGTAAAGATTAGTTGTTGCTTAATGCAGCATGAAATTGAATAATGTCTATTATGAATGCTGTGTTATAACAAAACAAATGCACATTACTTTTTTAAAGAAATTATCAGAAACTTAAATATTTCAGAGATTTTCTAATAACTGGAGGGATTCTTTCTTTATACTCATATACTTTATGTAATAATGCATCGCATTATTTTCCGGAACTCATAACTGTAAAGAATTAATTGCGCCATTTTCAAATGATTCAAGATTTACAAGAAGTAGAAAATAAAAGAGGTTCGAATCTATAATCCATATTATTGCAACATAATGTATTTTCGATACTATATTATTTTTCAAAACTTACTATCAACGTAGCAATGATAATGTGCAAGTGATGTATTTTATATAAATACAATGAGTCCTTATACATGTTGTTTTCCATTAACAAATCAACAAACTCCGAGAGTTACTAAAATATTGTTGACTTTTTTTTGTATAACTAACGTGTGTAGCCGATGAGATTTTCGAAAGGCCGATCGACGTTTGATTATCTAAGAACGTCATATGACGTTCCCAGTTAACAATGTGTAAACAGACAGAAAAAAGAAGAAAAATTGCAAGAGAAGGTGGTATCGCAAACCGTTGTGTGTTATGGTAAAATTTAATTAATTTATACAACTTTTTGTAATATATTATGGCAACGACTTCATGATTCAGAAATCATTATTATTAGATGTTATTCTAAAAGAATTTAAAAAAAATCATAACATTTATGTACACAGTTTTTATTTTTTTATTTAGCATCGACACCAAGTAAATAAAATAACAATTATCAATAGTACACATTTATTTCACCAGAAAAAGTGACAACATAATTTGTTAGTTTCTTACATTTTTAGAATATTTGCAGAAGAATGAATTTCATCATTTTTTGATGTTGTATTTTAAGTCTTCCAATGGCCCTTTTTTCGTAATAACGAAACAATAAAAAGATGGATCATTCATTTTTGAAAGCTTTAAAGAATATAGTACATCCTATAAATTTGTTTACAGCATTGTAGTATTGATAAAAATGTTCTAGAAAATTTAAATTGAATTTTATTTTCATGATATTTTCTAGAGATCTTGATTGCGAATTAAATACGTTCCTTTGTTTCTTCACAAAAAGATGCATTTTTTCCTTTTATGAAATAATATCTGATGAAATACAGAAACAATCCACGAAAAACATCTTTTTCGTGTTTTATTAATCATATACATTTATCTTATAAAAACATCTAGTACTCAAATAATTATCGGCTTACTGAATAGTTTTATTTAGTCTGTGCTTATTTAATGTGATTAACTTCTCTAAATAATGCAGTCAGAACTGAATTTTTATTTTTTTTTGGAGTGCAATACAATAACACTACAAGTTTTAACGAATACTTGTGCCAAAAATATTCTTAAAGTAAAGAAAATCAATTGAATAAATTCGCTTGAAATATTATATTCGCCTACTTAAATCAGGTAACATTAGTCGCACGATTTAATGTTCAATAACATTGAAGTTGTTCTGTTGCAGCTGTAAAAATTCTGCTTGGTTTCAGAATTTTTTTTATCTGTCTTCCAGAATTTTCTTTCACAAACGATTACAGCTACAGTTCTTTATTATTTTTTAGCAGACGATTTCTGTGAGTCATTTATTTTTATTCAAAATTTTTACAAACGATTTCTGCGAATCGTTTGCAACGTATTATCACACCAAATTGATACACTTAATATTTTCATACAATAAAGAAACTGAAGCGTATAGAACCAGGATCATTTGTGACATTCCGAGGTAAATTCTTCGCCCATAAATAGCAGCTCACTTCCACGTCCGCCATTGTTTGTGGTCCTATGAACTGGATCATCACCAGTGGTGGCAAAGTCGATCCCATCATGCCACGCATCGGCAAATACCTGAATGGAAAGCCCGGGAAAGGCGAGTAATGGACGTGAAAGAGATTGGACTCTTCCGAAGATGCCACTGAAGTGTTACAAGTAATTGGAACAAGCTGCTGGAAGTCGTAACCGTGTTGAATCTCAAGTGGAATATTAGCAGCATTAGATTTGTTGTATGGAACTGGATTCCAGCCAGCGAAAGCATTGAATACCAGAGCCACACACGGATTTCCAGTGTCGTAACCGAAGTTATTCTGCAGAGTACAGTTATCAGTGATTCTGTCCAAAGGGAAAGAGCAGGAGGATACACCTTAAAAAATACAAACAATTAAAACAAGTTCAAATAATAACTTTCTATGAAAAAGAAAAGATATAATATTAGATATAGAAGACCATCTCAGTTTACAACGGAGTCTTTTTTTTCTGTCTCGATTAACTGGTCGTTATTTATTATTATTTTAAATCTAATTAATTTTATTTTTAATTAATTTTTTTATTCAAAGATATAATAATAAACTTATAGGGCCTTCTCAGTTTACCACGGAGTCTTTTTTTCTGTTTCTATTAATTGGTCGTTATTTATTATTATTTTAAATCTAATTTGTTTTATTTTTAATCAATTTTTTTATTCAAAGATATAATAATAAACATAGAGGGCCTTTTCAGTTTAGGACGCAGTTTTTTTTTCTGTCTCGATCAACTGGTCGTTATTTATTATATTTTAAAATCTGATTTATTTTATTTTGCATTTTTTTTCTACACTATTTATTTATATTTTTCTACACTATTTATTTGTATTTTTCTACAGTGTTTATATTTTTCTTCACTATTTTTATCAAAATGAGTTATGAAAATTACCTTTAAAATATAATCTACGTAAGCTCAATTATTATATAGCTGGAAAATTATAAAATATGTAATTTCTTGCAATTTAAATACGAATATATCCTGAGATTACGCTTTATTTTGGAATCTATATTTTAAGGACGTAAATTACATCGGCTAAATTGTTCATATAGAAGTCATAAATTAAAAAAAAATATTTTTATGTCAGAGCTCAAAATATTGATTGGGAATCCTTCTGTGACTAAATGTGACTAAAATGACTCCTTCAACGAAACGATTAAAATGAATAAAAACATAATTTAACTCGCGCGAGCACATGGTGTTTGGCCGTTCAAGAAATGATGTTCTGACCTGATACATTGAAATATGCCCAGCAGATTTCATTTTAATCTTTTCAATTTTTAAAATTCTCATTTTCAATTTTTCTAGCTGACAAACAAAAATTCGGAGCTTGACCGATTTTGAGATAAATAATGGCTATGATGTCATAGTTTTTCGTCAACTTTTTAAAAACGCATCTGCTTTTAAAGCATACGTTGTAATAAAGCTATAATGGTGCAGGCAAATCAAACCTTTTCAAACGCACCTACTGTCAAAAAAGCATACTTAATAATTACTACTGGTAAAAGCAGGTAAAAAATACAAAAATTAAAAGATGCTAATGAATATTGCCGTTTAAGCTTTGTCCATTGCCTACGCGATTTCGGGCTTCAATTATTCGTTACCTTCAATTATTCAAAACCCGCTAACGAAAACATCATGTTCTCATATAATAACAATATAATTTGAAATTTTAGTGAGAATTAATCTTAGCGAACCACCTAATTGTTGGCATATTTAATAAAAAATAATGAAAAATAGAATAAGTATTTTTAAATAAGCATTTTAACATTATTTGTTAATTATTTAAATAATTTGACATTTATGATAGTTAAAATGCAGTGGGAAGTGCCTTGAATTAAACTAAACTCTTCCCCACGCACACACGCAAAAAAAATTAAGCATTTCCCATTTTCCACCTCAATGAGCAAGAGAGCAAGTGGCTGACGTTTTCAATGCCGCGTGCAACATGTTTCAAGCGGAATGAATCGTTTCATAGCAGATAAAAAGGAAGCCGTAACTTGTGTCTCGCTGCGTATAATGGTTATTGAAGCCTTGCGTCGATAAAGATTCACGCTTCGAGGCAATGATTCTTTTAACTACTCTGAATATTTCCGATTTATATCTACTCTAGAAATGACTGGTTTCATATCAAGAGTCTGATGATAAGCCAGAAAATAAAGGGCGATTGTTACTAAAAAAAGATGCAAATGTTCGTAAAGAAATACAATAAAAAAAAACTTGCTACGCAGTAAATTAAACAATTAAAATAAGTATTGGTTTAATTTATCAATGTATTATTCGGTTGAATCTAGGATAATATTTTCACTTGTTTCTGCCCGTTTTGTGATTTCAATTTTAGTTTTTAATCCAAAACTATTTCATCTTTAAGAGGAAAAAATATCTAAAATTATATGACATTATCTACATACCTTTACTTCCGAAGTTATATTGAGTCATGCTGACATTTTTAAATATACACTCATTTTAATAACCTTTTCAAAATTAACTTGTCATGAATATTAATTGAAGCTATAATAAAGACTGCATTTATGCACCATTTTTTAAAATATGTGATAATACATAGAAATATGTAAGATAAATCACGACATTTATAATGATAAGAAAGTTTCATTTGTTATCGTAATTATACGACAAGAGGTGCAAATGCATGAAAACACGGTCATATTCATGTAAAAACCTTATTTGCACAAGATACGATTCGTACATGTGGAGAGTAATACCACTGGGGGTACTGGGTCAGTGGTGATCGTTCTCTGTTCCAGGTCTAAATTACGATCCGAGATGAATGAATGAATGAATATGCATGAATGAAGTCCGCCCCTTAAAAAGGGTTGTGACTAGTGTGTAGCTAAGTCATACTATTGGCCCTAGATGGCGCTACTTTTAAAACAAGAGACGCATATCTCAGGCTTCAAATCTGCTGATATATCAGCGGGGCCTGTCCATGGCAAGTGTCATAAGTAACAACAGCATATTGTACGATAATTCCCACACTGTTGCTCGATATTTGGAATATCGGAAAGATGTCGTTACATTGTTGTTCGGCATTTTGTGCTTATAGGGAATGTATTATATGCATGTAAACAGAAAGATTTTGATGCATATAAACAAAGACAAATGAATTAGACATGATCAAATGCATGTAAAAAGTTCATTAGATGCATATAAACATGATCAAATGCATGTAAAAAGGCATTAGAGGCATATAAACGATCAAATGCATTAGATGCATATAAACATGATCAAATGCACGTAAAAAGTTCAATAGAGGCATATAAACATGATCAAATGCATGAGAAAAGACCTTAGATCCTCATAAACATGATCAAATGCATGTAAAAAGTTAGATGCATATAAACGCGGTCAAATGCATGAAAAAAGGCACTAGATGCATATAAACATGATCAAATGCATGAAAAAAGGCATTAGATGAATATAAACAAACACAAGGGCATTAAATACATATACACACAGTCAACAGTGTGTAAAAATGCATTCGATGTATATAAACGCATAAATGCGTTAAATGCATAAAAACGTAAAAATAACGCTTTTTGAGACGCAATGTATATAACGTGTAAAAATGCATTAGAGAGTTATAAACAAAACACAAATGCATTAAATGCGTATACGCGTAGTCAATAGTGTGTAAAAAAGGCATTAGATGCATATGAGCATAGTTTATTGGATTAAAATATGATAATTAAGAGTTTGTTCAGCAACAATATCCTATGCAGAAACATGTAAATTATAATCTTTTCTGGTGTCAATAAATATTATAAAGAACCAGTAATTTGTTTCCTTGTAAAAATATTTAGAGGTTTACATTGTAATATATTTAGTAAAATATTTAGAGGTTTCCTAATGTATGCCAAGCCAATGATCCTTACCTTTGATACAAACATGGACTTAATCAAGAAAAATGAATGCTCTGATAAATGCAAAAAATATGGTCCTAATTCTGTTAGGAAACAAGATCTGAAAGTTCTCGAGAATTCCATACGATGTTATGCTTCGTAAAGGTATGGCATATAAATATCTTAGAGGCCTGAGCGACTTAGATTCAGTGGAATTTGTACGTAGGTCGAGCTATAAGTCGCTAGATGAGGGATTTCAATGGCAGCTTTCTATTATTTGCTTAAAGACAATTTTCTGTCTACTTGACATGTTAATTGCTATAACTGCTGTTTCTCTGCCTATTTGCTGATTATGTATTCTTTTACCAACGTATTCTTTGTATCTCGAAGAATAGTTCACGAAATAAAGCTTTGTTCCTTATAAGCAAGTTTATTATTTTGCATTTACCTCTTCGTCTTCCACAACATGTCCAGCGCGTTTAAAGCAAAACTTTTAAAGTTACTTCTGAAAACGAGCTTTAATTGTTCTTTTATACAATTAAAGCTCGTTACAGAAGTAACTTTAAAAGTCACGCTTTGTGAATGTTTACTTGTTTCTCTTTTTATTTCTGTTTATTCAAATGCGACCGAAAAACAGAGGAAAACCAGAAATGTTCGTGGACAGGATAGGACGGCTCAGGCTTAACCATATAGCTGCTTGACGATTTTTGTAACAGTATATATATTACACAAAATTAACAGTGTTTTGGTAGGGGAAATTCAGACCCCCCCTGGATGAATATAAAAGGATTATTTACCATAATATCATTAACATAAAAATATCGTTTGACATAGTGATGCAGAATACCATTTTAATACAGAAATTGTCTATTATGATGATACCTATAGGGGCATAGTGTAGGTCACAATTCGATGTGGCGATGGCCCCTTGCCGTTCCCTGTAGGCCCTCACCAGAGTTGCCAGATCCTCCACGTGCTTTTGCCATATCCTGGGGTTCTGCCTGTGCACCACGATGGTGGGCGTTCTGTTGATGAACTTCCTAGGCTGGGGCACCAGGTACACCAGTTCGGAGTGCCTGAGGGGCGTGGTCCGTGGGTGCGCTGTCTTGGAGAGGGCCACTGCGATGATGATGATGACGACCACCAGGAGGGTGCAGATCAGCGACACCAAGCCCATAAAAGTGATGATGCGTCGGGCAGGTTGCCACGTGGAAGGGAAGTCCTGCTAACCAAGGGAAAGGGAACAATCGTTTAACGGCAGGTATATATATATATATATATATATATATATATATATATATATATATATATAGGTTAAAGTTATATATACTTAAAAGTTTTTTGTACTACAAGTGCGGCGTTGCCCGTGGCATAGCATCCAAAAAGAAAAATTAGCTTTAAACTTAAGTCTAACCTCCACCCGATATGACATAGGCATGTTACACAAAATCAAACAAACATAGTAATGTATTTAGAAATGATCAAAAATAACTACAAAATTTTTTTTACAGCACAGATTCAGAAATATTTAGAGTTAAAAAGGTAAAAATATGATGTAACCGTAGACAAAGCACAGGCGATCATTTCGTGGTTGGATTTCCTTCTTTTCGGCATCATGAGCTTTGAATCACAACTTAAAATCAGACGTAAACAAAGAAATGTATCGCATAGACATACCACAGCCCTTGCTATTTGCACTTGCGCAATTTGAGGTTTTCGTGCATGCGCGGATAAATTAAATTCGCAATTATAAAACTCCTCTTTTTATTTTGATATGATTTTAACGTACTTAAACCTTCCTCAATAAAGGTTCTACAAAATGGTAAAACTATCTATAATGATATAAATATGACGTGGCCATATAACGCAATATCAAACAATTTTTTGCAGCACACATTCAGAAATATTTAGACAGTTAAAAAGGTAAAAATATGATATAATCGTAGACAAAACACAGGCCATCATTTCGTGGTTGGATTTTCTTCTTTTAGGCATCATGAGATTTGAATCGCTGTTTAAAATCAGATATAAACAAAGAAATGTGTATACCACAATTCTTGCTATTTGCACATGCGCAGTTTGATGTTTTCGTGCATGCATGGATAAATTAAAATAGCAATTATAAAATTCTTCTTTTTATTTTGATGGGATTTTAACCCCTTAATTAGTTTGCCCGTACGCCGTACGTGCATCGATTTATCGAATTTTGATAGTTATAGACAAAAAATCAATCATTCATAACAATTATAATTCAATAGTAAAATGACTTTGAATACGTAGATAAGCCAAGTATTCCTTTTGAATCAAAATAAGTAAATATTTCCAAAATAGGTGTCATCTTATTAGATAGTAAGGAAAATAAACCGGTTAAGAAGTTAATGCACTAAAACCTTCCTCAATAAAGGCTCTTCAAAAAGGTACAAATATCTCCAATATTCGTTAACTATTTGTCGAGTTTTTGTGGTTCCAACATACAGACGCTTTCAAGAGACTTCTTTTAATACTTTATATTTCTCTATCTATACTTTATATATATAGATATAGAAAATACAGTAATCGTCAAATCTTCGAATTTGAATTTTAGGTGGATCTTCACGTTTTAGGCCTCCCTGATTTCGAAAAGCATATTTTTGGAAAATGTCTGTCCTTCTGTCTGTGACAAAGAAACTCAAAAACGCTTTGAACTGGAAAGGATGAAATTTGGTTTATGGTGTTTACACTAAATTTGCAGATTTCTATCAAATATAAAATAATTACAATAATTATTACAAAACGAAGAAAGTTAGACACATAAGATTCAGTAAACAGGTTTAACATCTATGGGATAGACATCTATCAAATTGAGAGCTAAATCAAACTGCGTATTGATTGTCTATTGACCAGCACTTTCAGAAATATGTTCATTCGATATACTAAAACGCTTTAAGCCGACAGTTAAAATTAGTATATGATCAAATATATGATCTTTACTCGAAATTTGGGTATTTCTATCAAATTGTAAGTAAATTTTGATCAGATATTCTTTTTTATCTGGTTGTTCAAATGTGAGTTAACCCGATAATTACAAAATCATGTGAAAATATGGATAAAATTCAGTGCAGAGATTTATCTTTAGTGTAGACATCCATCAGACTTTGAGCTAAATCCAGCAACGGGTTGATTGTCTGTCGGTCTGTACTTTTATAAATATGTTGTTGTTGTTACTTATAGCACTTGCCATGGGCAAGTCCCCGCTGATACAGCAGCAGATTTAAGCCGAAAGGAGAGCCTCTTGTTTTTGAAGTAGCGCCAACTAGGACCAAGAGTACGACTTAGCTACACACTCACCACAATTTGTTTGCACAGCTCCTTTTTACAGGGGGGCACATATAGCACACAGAAGAACAACCATGCCCGAACCGGGACTCGATTCCGGGACTCCCAGAACACGAGGAAGACGCGGTACCTTTGTGCCAGAAAGCTGGCTAGAAATATGTAAACGTGATAATTAAAAAAAATGCCGTGACTTAAATATATCATATTTGGTATGGGATTTTAAGACTATAAGTACAGTTTTGTACAAATTTTTGTTCAATTCTTTGAGAACAAACAACGTGTCTAAGTCAAAAGTTCGATTTCTGAGTAATTTTAACACATTCCAAGGATTAATCGCCAAATAACTCGCCGAGGATGACATGATACCTTAAGTAAAAACGACAATTAAAGCCAAAATTTAAGGACAATTTATCTCTGTCACGACAAGTTTATTGGAGAGTATACGAGGTAGTTTTGGGGAGGCCACTCTCCCCCTATTTTCCCTTGAAGCGATTTTGAGTATTACTTTGTTGTCAAAAAGCAGTTATTTATTTTTGTTTATTTCTTCAGTAACAATAATAAAAAAAACCGGATTAAAGAATATTTTTTACTTTTTATTTACTATGACTATTTGGATTTTTTAAAAATAAAATGGTCAGGTTGACCTTAAATTGTTGATTAAAAGAGGTCTTAATTCATTTATATGTATTTTTGAATGTAAAGTTTAGTTGGTTATTTTAATATTGCGTTTTAAGATGGATCCAATCCCATGTTGGTCATAGGGGTAATGAAGAAGCTGATATCCTAGCGAAATCAGCAATCACTGATGGTGTATTGATGGAAGCTCCGAAACCCCGGTGTCATCTTAGACATCAACTTCAAAAAAAAATTTATAAGAAAATGGCAAATTCTGTGGGATAGCGGAAACACAGGGTCGTTCCGTATATAAAATTATAAAACAGTAAAACTGCAACCACTCTCCTGGACTCGTGAAGAAATTTTATTTGTAACAGGACATGGTCCATTCCCTTCTTTTCTTCACCGGTTCCATTTATCAGAAGACGACTATTGCTCTTGTGGGGAAGTCAGCTATCCCATCCACTTTGCAACATCCTGCCCTTTTACGGTTTCATGGCATCTTCGAAAACCCTCATCTCCGCTAGAAAGTCTTTGGTTTAAAAAAGTTCTTAATAACTCATCTACCAAAAAAAGAATCATAAACATGATTAGATTTCTAATTGATCATGGAGAACTGTTATGGCTCGATTAAGCTCATCAGTTTTTGAGTATCAATTAATATCCCGCATTTTTATAATATATCCTTTTAACTCTTCAAGTTACTAATTTTTTTTAATTCCCTCATATTTTCATCCCTAATGTACATTATGATTTTCATTCCTCCATTTTGTTGTACTCCAGACCTTCTTCACTCTAATTTTTATCACTTATTGTTATCTTAATGTTTGTGTATTTTGTCTCTTGTATGTTTCTTTCTAACAGTATAACAGTAACTGTGTAATGTTTTTTTTTTGGTTTTTTTTTTTTTTTGGTTTTTAATAAAGTTCACCTACATCTATACCAAACCGGAAAGGGGGCATTTGAGCCCTAGAAACGGAGGTGTGGTGTGAAGTGCTAAGTGTTAAATATCGCGTTTTAAAGCAACATTAGGGCTATGATGAGTCTCATAATTTTGAGCCTCAATCAGATGACGAGGACGACACCTGAGCTGGCACACCCCTCATTAAAATCCCACATCACACCAGCGGGGGGATGTGTGAGCCATCACACCAGCGGGGGGATGTATGTATTTAACATGTTCCATACCCCCTTATACGATGATTCTTCGGTGGAAACGGGTCTTGAACCCGAAACCCTCCGAACTGTACCATTAGACTACCAAGGCCCTTTTGATTGTAAATAAATGATATAAAATTCTTCCTCTGTATAAAGGAAGTTATATTCAGTAACTAGAGTTTTAATTCTTCGGTAAAAACATTAGTATCATTTAAAAGCTAATTTTTTGAGCTTTGACTTGATGCAAAAATCAATTTTGTACTGTAATATTTTCAGAAGTTATAGCGAAAAAACGTCAAAATGTGGCTTATTTTTTAATTAATTAAAATTTTAATTAAAAATTCAAAAAAAGGGCTCCGAGGTGCACATTCCCGGCACCCAAGGTATACATATACCAAATTTGGTAGTTGTAGGTCGAACGGTCTGGCCTGTACAGCGCCAACACACACACACACACATCGAGCTTTATTATTAGTGAAGATTATGTAATGATATTTAAAGTAACAGCGATAACAATTTCAGCTCCAGAACTTAAAAGATGTAAATGCTGCATGCCGATGTCCTGGCATAGGGGTAGCGTGCCTTCCCCATATTCTAGATCCAATTCCTGGTTAGGGCATGGTTCTTCTTCCATATTCTATCTGAAAGGGGAGTGAATGTGCCCACCCCCATAAAAAAAGGGTTGTGCAAGCGAATCTGACGCATGAAGTTGCTAATTCGTACTTTTGGCCATAACTGGCAGTACTGAAAAAAAAAGAGACGCTCACTAGGCTTAAATCGCTGAAGTATCTGACAGTGGCCTTGTTAAGTGCCATAAGTTGAACAACAAATATTTCACATCTGAGATGGTTTTAATAAAAATCAAATTTATAAAACATTATAAATTTCTGAATTATAATTTTTTTGAAATCCACACGTTAACCACTTAACTGTTTTGCCCGAGTGCCATTTGTGCGTTGATTTATCAAATTTAAATCAACGCACAAATGGCAAGCTAAAAATGAAGTTGTAAGCTAAAAATGAACCATATAACGATTATAATTCAATATTAAAATTACTTCGAATACAAAGATAAGTCAAGTATTCGATGAATTTCCATTTGAATCAAAATAAAAAAAAATAAAAAATTCTCAAAATAGAAAATGTCTCCTTATTAGATAGTTAAGAAATTTAAACAGTTAAGTGGTTAATTAAAATAATAAATTGTTTGGAATAAATAACTACTAAAAGCTCAAAATTGGTTTCCTAATACCCATTTTTATCCATAGCTTTAAAAAAAAATGCCAGATAGTAAAAGATGATGGCATCTATTTTTTTTTCTTTTTCAACATAATGCTTCTTTATTACTTTTTTTTTGAAGATTTAATCCCAAAATGACGACAAAAAAAGGAGATTTGGGATGAAGGAATGCTAGAAAAGGAGATTGCTTCCACTTGAAGTACTTGTGTGCTTAGTAGATTATCAGAACTATTCACGATAATAGTTTTGTAATCTTAGTACGAATAGCACCTTCTCGTGGAGAGTTGTAGTAAAAAAAAATTCTTCAGAAGTGTTTGGAAAATCAACACATTGAAAAAAGGTGGCAAATAAAAGAAGATAAGAAAAAGAAATTCTAAAGACTCTTCAGAGTTTATTTATTTATCCTATTTGGAAAGAATTAAAATGTAATCATGTATAATACCATTACTAGAGAAAAAAATTTATGTTGTTTCATATGGCAATTGTCATAGAAAAAGCCCGTTGTCTAAGTCAGCGATTTTATGCCGAGTTTTTAACGTATTTCCAGTAACTCTATCTAGGATAAAGAGTACGACTTAGCTACTTACGTGTCACAACCCTTTTTACGGAGCGGGCTTCATTCATACATTTTCATTCACTCGTTCACAGATCGTAATTTAGAGAACGATCCCCTCTGAATTAGTACCCTCAGTGACATTGTCCCGACATGGATGATTTTGTGACCAAGACAGATTAATACGAGCATCAGCCATCTTATACACGGAGAGTCTTCAGATGGTGTGGTTTGAATTCAGTACCCAAATATGCGTCCACCACCCTACAAACCGCGCTAATTGTTAATATTTTGGATTATTGTGATTACAGGGTGAAATAAATGACTACTCATAATCACTTTTTGTACAGTCTTTGTTATTTTCAATAAAAAAAAGTTATGTATGTCAACAGATGGGCGATTAGATGAGA
Source organism: Argiope argentata (assembly GCA_026289955.1). Taxonomy (NCBI): domain Eukaryota; kingdom Metazoa; phylum Arthropoda; class Arachnida; order Araneae; family Araneidae; genus Argiope; species Argiope argentata. The sequence goes on from JAOUZG010022949.1 coordinate 3,223,021, forward strand.
CTTTTGAAAGTTTCAAACTTCGATTTATTTCAGTAAGGGAGACACTTCGTGAACAAGGAAGAAACATGGCAAGCTGACGTCTGTTTGCATCGCGATACGAACGCAAAAGAGAGAGAAAATTTTTCCATTCACTTTCTTCGCAATGAGATTTTGATTGCGATTTCTTTGACATATGTCGATTTAGGCAAGGGAGTTTTAAAAATGTTATAAACATTAGGATTTTTAATCCCTTCTCTTAGAGCGTGTTTAATTTAGTTGTATTAACGTGCCATTTTAAAGCAAGATTAGGGCTGTTTGGGGGTGGATTTCGCAATTTTGAACCTTGGTCTGATGATGAGGACGACGCCTGAACTAGCATCCCTCGCCAAATCTCCACATCACACGAACAGGAGGACGCTTGTTCTTGAAGGATTAAAAAAGGAACCAGACACGCTTACACGACGGTTCTGCGATGGAATCAGGTTTCGAATTTGAAGCCCTCCGGTCCCAAAGCCGAGATCTTACCTTTAGGCCAACGTCTCTTCACTCGTAGGGTGAGAATCTGCCGAAGTAAGTAGTTTTATAGAGTGCGTTTTGAATTAATTAAGTAAGTAAGAAGTATGAATTGGATCAGGAAATAAGACATTTCAGAATGAAGTTGATGTGAACTGATTTAAAACAAAAATTAAGAAATTAATTGAGATTTTAATTAGATTAAAATATAACATTACACACACACAAACGCTACTCCCTTCACAAATTCTAAGTTTATTATTTTTAAATTTAAAAAAAAATTCAAAAATTCTATTTGAAATGACGTTTTTTCGCCGACACTTTTGAAAGATTTTTACTCTACCAGAGAAGAGATATCAGTGAATTAGAAGAGCGTTCTTTCGGAGGCTCGGGTCGGGATAGCATGGTTGGTAAGGCGTAAGATTCGTCTCCTTCGGGCTGTGAGTTCGAACCGGAAAGCCGAAGTCTCTCCGTGAGTGTGGTCGCTGGTGCACGTTACATCTGTCGTGGTCACAAGGTCCTCCATGACGAGAGTAGTATCACTGGCTGTAGTAGTCAGAAGTGATCATTCTCTGTCACAGGTCTAAATTATAATCTGTGGATGAATGAATGAAATGTACGTAGGGAGTCTACCCCATAAAAAGAGTTCTGACGTGAGTGAACTAGAAGATCTCTGTCCTCGGATGCTCAGGGGGGGTCCATACCCTCAAAAGTCCACGCCCGAGGGGCATCTCGTCATTAGGGATGAGATGCTTCCGGCATGGTGGTTGGATTTCGCCAACCCGGTGAGTACACTAATAGGTGGGGGACTGTCTCCTCCCATCGATGACGGGATGTACTTCCTTCGGGGAAGGTTGTACCGTGGCCTGTGATGGCCATTAGGACTCAACCCGAGTTCCCACTAATTGTTGTGGTGGTGGTCTGGTTATTCAGTTCCTATGGTTAATTCGTGTATCTTCGTGGTAGGAGAGTCTGTCCTATGACTTACCCTCAGAAGCTACTGTATCCTCCTTCAGTTGTAAAGTGGAAAAACTTTTCATGGGTCTTTTTATAAAGAGTTATACTTACTTTTGCTTTAAACTAGTATATAAGTATTTATTTCGCTAATAATTAGTTCTTTCTTATATTAATTGGAAGTGTTTCTTTTAATCGGCTTATTTTGTTTTAATCTTTTGCATTCGATAGGAGTTGCTACGACAGTTCTGGATTACATATGTTCTTTAAGTTCTTTTTTAAAACGATATAAACATTGCTTTGATGAGATCGCAGCTCCTAAATTTGGTTGAGAATCTCATTAATTGCACTGCGATCAAGAATGACAAAAGAAATTATAAATGTTTTTCAGCTTAAAGTGCGCATTTAGCACAATGGTTTTAGTGGTGTAAGTCGAAATACTAATAAATAGTTTTAAACGTTTGTATATTTTTTTATATTGCTCTTCAAAATGGAGGGAGTGGTTCCCTCAAAATTTTTTAGCATACTCTGTGATAAAAATATTACTCTAACGAATTCTTTACATGTAATTGGCAAAAAAATAGATAAGAACTAATAACCTCTAGCAGATTGTAGCATTTTTACTGAAATTAACATATGATTCTTGGCGAGTTTTTGGCGATTAATGTACAGAATAAATCGCATTTAAATAATCTTTGATCTTATCAAATTATTCTGAAAAATAGAAATCGTTTTACTAAAATGATTTTAATTGAAATTTTTCTAAATTCATCAATTTATGTTTGGTATTTCACGTGCAGAAATATCATAGAGAAAACATTATTTTCTTTGAAAAAAATTAATATACCTTTAAGTTCACCAAATAATGCAGCTTTATGCAGAATAATGTTGGCAACAATTTATACTCAAAAACGTTAATGATGCTTTAAAATGCTTTTCAAATATTCGGTTCATATTACACTTAAATGAAGTCTGTAAAGCATTATAAATCTCTGAAAAGAACTCTCTTTAAAATCCCAGGCCTAATAAAACGGAATAAATTATTTGGAACAAATAACGAAAAGCGCGGGAAGCATTCTCAATTCCGCTTTCATTCTAAGGCTTCAGAGATAACGGATGAGAGAAATAAGCGGTGGGTGCATCTACTTGAAAAGGAACTAATGCTTTCTTATTACTCTTCTCGGAAGTTTAATCCCTGGAAGAAGGCGAAAGAAACCGAGATTTAGAATGAAGAAAGATTAAAAAAAAGAAGGGGAAATTGCTTCCATTTGAAATCGCTGGGGTATTTAGGAGATTATCAAAACTATTTTCGCAAATAGTTTAAGAGTCTTCAAACCCATACATTCTTAAGAAGAGTTGTAGTAAAATCTTAACCAGCGTTTTGGGAATCATCAACTAGTTACGAGATCGCTTTGTGTTTCTATTTTTTAGAGTTGCCAAATTGAACTGGATAAGTAAAAAAACAAATAAAAATAAAATTCTAAAAATGTATGAAGGTTTTAAAGTGCAATTTTGTGTTATGGTTTTCTTTCAAAAGAACAAATCCTTTGAATGTTTTGGATTACTGAAATGGCAGCAATAGAATAATATCTATTTGTGCAATAATCGTTTGCAAAAAAAAGTTAAAAAAATATTAAAATGAAATACTCTATGCATATTTCAATGTATCATGTCAGAACATCATCTCTTGAACGGCCAAGCACCACGTGCTCGTGCGAGTTAAATTGTATTTTTTTATTCATTCTAATCGTTTCATTGAATGAGTCACTTTAGTATTTGCAAACGATCCAAAAAATCTTTGTCTCGCATTGATTGTTTGAAAAAATATCCCATTTCCTATTCATTTCATTTCACATAATCATGTGCTCACAATGAGATTTTTGAAGGTTTTATTTGCTGTAGTCATTAACTTATTTTTTAAAACCACAGTTTATGTAAGTGCAATGACAACTCGTTATTAAAAGCGGATTTTTTGAGATGCTCGTGCAGATAATAAAATTTTTATTTCCCACCTACGGATTTTTGTTGACGACACAAACCTCATTCCCAAAATAATATCGTGTACTGACATGATAATAAAACAAAAAATGGGAATCATATTTTTATCATGTCAGAACATGATATTTTTTGGGATGAGGTTTTTAGTGTCAACAAAAAAAAATAGCATTATAGAAAATAAAATTTTATTGCTTAGTGATAAAAAAGCAATAAAAGTAACATAACAATTTTTTTGCTTAAGAAGAACTTTTTTGGAGACAAATGATTATCGAGGTATGCTTAAATGATTTGGTTGAAATTAAACATAAGCGTGTCAAAGCCATTTATTATGTAATAAAAATGATCTGACGCATTAAATTTTATTCTTTTGAAATTATCATTTAAATGCATATTATAAAATATAACTATTTATTCAGAATCAAAGAACAATTACAAACCACTTTATATAAAATTTATTTATAAATCGTTTAATTTTATAAAACGATAATATTTTAAAATCTGTTTTATAAAATCGTTTCCAAAATATTTAAATATTGCAGTTATCGTTATGAATTTTATGCAACGATATTGTTTAATATATATTTATTTTTAGGATTTTGCTATTATTTTAATGTATTGTTAATAATTTTGTGGAATGACTGTAATATGTATTAATTAATTTATTTTTATAATTATTATTTAAATTTATTTATCAATAATTTCATCTTATTCTTCAAATATATAAACAGTTTTTAAAGCGTAACAAGAAATATTTGTTCATATCCATAACCTTGACTGAATTTCTAAGATAGCTGATAAACGAAAACACAAATACACATGAAACAGATAATCGAGTGATTTATCTTTGAACGTTATAAAAATTTTCTACGAAAGGCAAGATACGAATATCTTTTTTATAAAAATATATCGAAAAAGGGTTATTCCTATTTTTTATGGATTATCTATACTTTTTTTTATGTAATACGTGACATGCGTAATATTATTTTCATTTATCTATGCCTCAGTTACGGAAACAATGACTGTAGGACAAGGTAACTGATATTTACGAAAGAACGAGTTCTAAATACTTATCGTTTGGTTGAATGAATAAAAATGAAAATTAAATTCCATAGATAAAAGATTATTATTAGTATGCCAACTCTTTTGTTTTAAATTTTCTACGATTCGGTTAGATGCTTGTCTTCGCTCTATGAGCAATTCTTTTTTTATCTTTCATACAATGTAATTTATCAAATTATCATATCCATCAATATAAAAAAGAACTTATCAAATGACCTATTTCCACTCGAGGATAAAAGAATTAATAATTAAAAAAAAAAACGATATCTAAAAATAAATGAATAAATATATATTTTTTAATTTACAAGCGTTATTTTTTGCTTTACCAGCAGACGACTTTTGTTTTGAAAATAACTGTTTTTTTAATTAAATGTATTAAATGAAATTTTTCTATCTGAATAATTATTTTGCATAACTGTCTGTCGTTTAAATTGAACTGATTTACAGGGTTATCAATTGTAACTTTTGTTTCAATTTTGCCAATATTAACCAGATTTTTGGGAATGAAACAGATTACAGAATTAGTAATATTGTAGGAAGTTGCAGAATTTGGTATTTTTTGACGTTAATTTATACACATTACGAAGTACTTCTTATAGTACGATAGTCATTTAGTTTCATATTTAGCACATTTTTAATATATTACTGATTAATTCTAGATTGACATTTTGGTTCTTTTCCGTTAGTCGGACGAAAAATCGTCAAATAATCTAGAATAATGCCGAATTCTTACAGCCATTTTTAAGCGAAAAATCACCAAATAATGTAGAATTCCATCTAATTTCTTTGGCAATTTTTCAATTGCGTCCGGCTAACGGAAAGGTACCAATATTTTTTATTTTATTAGTTTTGTGAAAATGTACCTCTCTTAACTTAAGCAAAAATGTAATGGAACACGGCATTTCACATTTTTGGAATCCGTTATTAAAAGAACGAAAAGTAATGTTATAAAATCTATTTCAAATATTTTTTTTAAAAAAATTTTGCATTAAAGAAAACACTGATCCAAAATAGAATTGGTATTACTAAAAAATAAATAAAAATAGTGTAAAATAAATTTTTTGCGAAATAATGTGCTTTGCTTCTATAAAAGCAAGAGTTAAAATTTTAAATAATTTTTAATTCAGATTTATCAGAAATTAACAAAACATTTTTGCTACCTAGTATTCACGAAATAACTGAATACAAAATTTGAGATCTCATTTATAAAGCTTTTAGAATGATGTTGGATTTTTGCATCATAATTTAATATACTATGGAAGTCTAAATCTATTACGTTTCAAGTTTTTTTCAAAACTAAGTCGTTATATTTTCAACAAATGTTCTAATGATTTATTTAATTGATATTACAATTCCATAGCAATATTTAAATTTTTTACATTATTTGAAAAACAAAAGAACTGTATCTTAACCCCAATTCCTGGTCCAAAGTACCATTTTTTATTTCACGTGAAAGTTAATAGGTCATCAATGATTAACCCTTTACACTATCTTCTATTTTTTGAGATAAATATCATCGAGGTTTTGGGCAGATAAGAACAATTAATCAAAGTTGGTTGGCATGACTAAATAAGTACCGTTAATATGAAGGGCGGAACAACGGTTGCCAATGGGAGATAGTAACATGTTAAAATATTCCAGGAAAGATTTTCCTGTCGAAAGTAACAATGATTAGATATTGTTACGCTTTTAGCGTAGCGGGTTCGGATTGAATGGACTTTATTTGAAGACAGCACAAACAAATTTATTTACAGATATTTACTGTTATTTACAGGATGACTTGAGAAAGTAAAACTTCAGATAAACACAATCCAGCAGTCAACAGTCACTTACGGCGTAAATGCAAGCCTTACGCACAATAAAAACAGAGTGAAAAACAGCTATCATATAGCACAGCAAACAGTAAATGACAGCGAGCTCAATAATACAACGTTAACAGCAAACGTGAACACAGCTCACTAATAACAAGCGAGAAAAGTAATCCGCTCGCAACAACGAGTCACTACTCCTTCGAGAGAAACTGCCAAACTGAGGCAACCCGTCTCTTTATATAGCCGAGCGAGCGAGCACCCTGAGCAACGCGATGCACCGTGAACGATCTAGGAATTACCAGAATATTCCCCTCGCCAAATCAACTCGGCTGGCACGAAGCTCCTCGCCAACGCTTTCTCCTTCGGTACCTTTCGCGGCGTTCGCTCGCTTGTAATAATATTTTTAAATAATTTTCAGGTTTGAACATATTAAAATGAGACAAATTAAAATAATGTCACCTTCATATAAAAGTAATAAGAATGACAAACGATATCTTAGAGTATTTTGTATGAAGCTCTGTTGGCGTGATAATATTTATAAAGTGTGTATATAAAAAATATTGTTACGAATTTGTAATTCTATTTATCTATACAGCTCTGCTGTGTTACACACAGCGAGTTATAAGCCGGTCAGTACACAGCACATGCGTAGAAAGGTAAAAAAAACGCTGTTCAGTCAATGGCAAGAAATTGCCCCGATGGGATAATCATTGCCATCATTGCCACTGTATTGTATTTTTCGTACCACGCATTCGTTTTAGAATTTGGCGTTTTTTTGGGGGGGAGGGGGTTGAAAAATTATAACTTATCATTTATTAATTCCAACATTTTTTGCACTATGTTCCTTGTGATGCAAGATTGTGCTTCATTTTCCTCCTTTTTATCATGTCAGAACATGATATTGTTTTAGGAATGATGTTTTGTGGCGTCAACAAAAACCCGTAGGCGAAAAATTAAAATTCTATTATCTGCACGAGCATCTAAAAAAATAATCAGCTTTTAATAACGCGTTACCATTCATTTACAAAAACTCTGATTTAAAAGAATAAGTTGGTGACTACAGCAAATAAAACCTAGACAAATGTAATTTTGAGCAAGCGATTATACGAAATGAAATAAATAGGAAATGCTATATATTTTTAAAACCACAAATGCGAGACAAAGTGTTTTTGGATCGTTTGCAATACTAAAGTGACTCATTCAATGAAGCGATTAAAATGAATAAAAGTATAATTTAACTCGCAGGAGCACGTGGTGCTTGGCCGTTCAAGGAATGCTGTTCTGGCATGATACATTGAAATATGCATAGCAGATTTCATTTTAATCTTTATTTTTTTTTCATTTCTTTTCCACAGTCTTCCAGATTTAGACATATTGACCTTTTTATTTGAATTTCAATTCTGTTTATTTGTGTAAATATCCATCGTTTCAATATGATGCGCAGTGAAAAAGAAAATTCAGGGAAGCTAAAAAGGCAATTGATAACAAAGCATGGAAAACCTACACCTATCTTATAAAATTGTGATGAACATAAATCAATCCGTTGCTGCGCATGCGCAGCTTACTTTCCATCTTATAACTGGCCGAGTGTAAACCCAGCATCATAATAAGGAGGAGAGATTTACAAATATTATCAATAGATGCAGGTTTAATGAACACCAACGCTGGCGACAAATTTGGCGAGAAGGATGAAAATTTTAGAAAGCGCGAATCATGACGAAATTTTTAATAAGATTCGAGATTTATAGATTTTTCTAGAACGTTCTATGTTATCCGATAATTTATATCCATGCGAAGTGATGAAGTAAATTAGGCGAGTCCATTTTTTTTCTTTGGAGTGCTGCCTACAGAGAAAGCTATAATATTATTTTACGATAAGTGCTTTTGGCTTCGTTGGTGACTTGCAGTCTGGTGGAGTGTTGTTAATTTTCGCAAAGGATTCTTCGATGGAATTTTATTACCCGTAGCACTTTTTTCTTATGAAAGAAAGTGTATTCGTTATCGAACCATCTGGATTTGGATACCTTTTACCTTCGAACCTTCTTATTTTTTGAACCTTTTGGATTTAGATACATTTTACCTTCGAATTTTCTTACTTTTAGAATCTTCTGGATTTGGATGAATTTTACATTCATTGGATTAGTTTTCCTTAATATTCTATAAATTTTTCAAGAGACAAATATGAAGTAAAACTCGTTATAATGCTTGTATAATAAAGCAAATCATTAGACATAGAACTACCAAAAATTCACGTATCATTACTTTTTGAGAAGCAAAGGCAAACTAGATTCGTTTTTCGAACTTTAATCTGCTAGTAATTAAAAAATAATAAACAATTATCGTTTTCCGTACAAATACAGCAACCCATTGTTATATAAACAGTTTATTGTCTTTTTTTATTCCTCTACAAGTTTTTTAAAATTAATTTTTTATTTAAATTTTACTTGCATTTTTTTACAAATTTTAATAAATTTTAAAAAAGATTTTAAAAATATTTTATTACAACACTTATTTTTCCGTAATGTCAATTTTATTTGCCTTTTTAAGAAATTTTAATAAATTTTTTTTAAAAAAATTAAGTTTATTTTCCAGAAACCTCTTTTATTGTTTTTTTACTGCGTTTATACAAGCCTACTCTATTAAATTGATCTTGCCATAAAATAATTTCGAATTTGAAAGATTAAATTCTTTCAATAGTAATTTATACAAAAGAAGATGATATATCTTCTCAAAACATTCATTAAGACAAAAAAAATGTAATAAAATTTTAATTGTAAATATGATTATGACTGGGAACAGGAATTAAAAAATTAAAAGAAAAATAATAAATGAAATTCAACCGCTAATTCTTTATCCTCTTTAATTAACTATAATTCCTTTTTCATATATTTGCTTTCGTTTTTAACTATACATGAAAAACAGAAGCATACTACTATTTCTTTTTCTATTTTTGTGAAAGTTCTTATTAAAATATGTATTAAAAATAGTGTGATCAGGAATTTAAAAAATAATTCATAGCGAATTATTTCTATGAATTAAAAGAATAATTTGAAAAAGAGGGATAACTAATCGTTTGTTAATTTCTCTTTTTCTATATTTTCAAATGAAAAAGAGTTGATTGAATTGGTTTAATAAAAATAGAATTTTTGTTCTTGAAAAACATATATCAGAACTGAATAATAAATGAAAAAAATTCTGAAACAATTGCAATATTTTTTAAAATAAAGTGTGTAATAAAATGTCTGTCACGTCGAAAAGGATAATTTTTTGTTACTTTTTTATTTATTATTTTTAAATAGAAAAACGGTATCCATTTTCTTTCCATTGTTTTTTTAAGCTAATTAGTAAAATTAATTTTTTTTCTGTCTGTTTTTGAATTGCTTTTTATTATTATACTGACTAATTTATGTGTAATATAGTTCAAGTCTAATGAAATGCATGAAATTAATTAAAACAATGGCATTCTTTTCATTTACAATTTTTTAAATCGCATTTGAGCAATTTTACAGATGAACAAATTTTTTAAAAAAGAAATAATACAAAGAATGATGAAAAAAATGCAGTAAATTTTGTTGTTTTTAATCATTTATAGTTTCGTTAGGGAATAAATATACTATTCTTGCTAAATGGAATGACAAGAATAAAGGCTTCATAGCAGTGTAACTTGCCATCTTTTCTATCATGTGCTCTAGAATAAACTTTACTTATCGTGTTCTATTATTGTAACTTTATATATGCAAACGGGGAGACGTGTATGTACACCACACAAGAAACAAAAACAAGTGCTGAAAAGAAGCAGTGAATTGTAAAATAAATTTCAATGACTCATTTCATATGTAATTCAAAAGATTACATTCTAGAACAAGAGAGAAAATTTAGAATTATTCTTATTACATTCACTGCAACTGACCGTGAAAAGCAATTAATGCAGAGCTCTCTGCAGCTCCGAAGAATTTGTAATAATAAAGCGAACAAATAATACTTCATTTCGCTCTTCAGGAGATTCTTTCTGTCTCAGCAACTCAGATGCAGTGCGATTTAAAGATAGATGGTTATTTCGCTCATCCAAAGACTCTCCCTTCCCTAAATGTGGGTATTATTTTTGTGATATTCGCTAACCAAACGTTTTTTTCCACTTCATTTTCCTTATCGCGCTACAAACGACGCTTTTTGGCATTTAATGTGTTACCGCCAAGGTTGGAGTTCCTTCTTTTGAGCATAATGAGATTTGAATCGCTGTTTAAAATCAGACGTAAAGAAAGAAACGTATCACATATGCATATCACAGGTCTTGCTATTTGGACATGCGCAGTTTGAGATTTTCACGCATATGTGGATAAGTGCAAAGTTGAAACCGAAATTGCAAAAATCTTTTTTTTATTTTGAAATGACTTCAATGTACCAAAACCTTCCCTAATAAATGCTCTACAAAATGGTATAAATATCTCCAACATCCGTGAAGTATTTTTTATGTTTTTGTACATCTGTTTTTTTTAAACGGACAGATGCTTTCAAGAGACTTCATTTTATACTATGTATAGATTTTTGAAATTAATGTTATAAACAGTCTCATGTGTAATTTAAGATCAATAAAGATTTGCTACACTAATTGTATAATTTATTGTATCCAAACGACCCTCATGACATGCGTGCAATACTCTTTATTCGTGAAGAATTTATAATTTGGACAGAAAAGAGATTCAAATATAAAACTAATTGGTAAAAACCACATGATAAACTTCATTTATCTAGACGGATTCCATTTTTAATTTACCTTCTCATCGGCAGCAAGTGAAATCATTTAAGAGTTATACACCAAAAGAACTGTTGATCCAATAGTTATTTCATACTTTTTTTCAAAAGCAAGTTTAGCAAAGGATCATTTTCTTATAAATTTTAATTTCTATTACATCTGTAATTTACAGTGTTTGCAGTTTTATATAATTAAATCATTTTGATTCAATAAATTTATGTCCAAACAAGCAGCATTACGGGCAAACCAGGTGTTCACTTATGGTGTTTAAACGATTACAACTTATTAACACTTTGCTGACCGGTGACGAGTTAACTCGTCTTTTCATGTCCAAACGTTGTTGACCGGTGACGAGTTAACTCGTCATTGCACTTGCATTATCTGTTTCAATTTATAACACCGAGGGCGATGTAGAACAGTGCAAAAACTTGGCGTATCGTGTTTAGTCTTGTCCGCTCTATAACAGAAAAATTACTTTTCCTAGTATTTACATTTTTGTTAGAATTTTAGTAAAATTCCAAAAATTTCAACCATGACGGAACGTATCGGCGAAGAACTTTTTAATGTTATAATTCAACAAAATTCATTGGAGTTTTTTTAGAACATTTTACTTTCATATTCAATTACAAAAAAGTAGCCGGTGCCATGACATAGTTTCTGTGTAAAATTGCCGATCACCAAAGTGTTAAAAATATGCTTTAAGAAAAATGGAATTTTTTAAAAATAAAATGACATATTTCAAATTTCTTCATTATCTTTTAACTTTATTTCAATGTTTATTCTAATATCTCAAATTATAGTAAAACGTCCAGAGATTTTAATAAACAATTTTATGAAAAGGAAATGAAAAAAAATATATCCCAAAACAGAACAAGATGAAAAACAATTTTCAACAGCAGGCAAAAGCCAAGTAATGGGTATCGAGTTTCCTGGTTTAACATGGACATAACTAGACGACAAAGTATCAAAAAAGTAGCCAGATCTTTTCATACTTCCCGTATTCAAAGTGCGTAATAGCGGCTGATAATTAAAAAGGACCTCCGGGACTTTTTTTTCTAGTTCATTTACTTAATTTATTCGCCCTCCCTCTTATGCCAGCTAATTAGGGAGATATACGACATCACACAGAAGGCACTACTGCCATCTTAATCAACTTTATCCACTGGTAGTGCAGCAAAAAAAAGTAATAGAAGAAGAAGGATAATGCGTTTTGGGTATTCTAGCTTATTTTTACTATGCAGGAAAAGATAAAAATAAATAAATAGTTACCCTTCAACATTGGTAACATAGACAGCTGAATAATGCTAGTTCGAATTTATTTCGCAGAAGGGGAAAAAATCGTTTGCTGCAAAATGAATGTCGTTTGTTCCTGAATATGGACATAATACTGAATATGGACTGCTTCAATTTAGCTTAATGTCTATTCCGAAGAAATTAACATTTCGGTCTCATTGAATAAATTATTTCTATTCAACTAATGTTGGGTTTATTTAGCTTATTTAAAAAAAGAAAAAAAAAATGACAGAAAATATTTTTTCTCGTATATTATGATTAATACAGGAATATAAAAAAAAGTTGAAAATAAAATCTGCTATGGATATTTCAATGTATCATGTCAGAATGTAATTTCTTGAACGACCAAGCACCACGCGCTCGTGCAAGTTAAATTATATTTTTATTCATTTTAATCGTTTCATTGAATGAGTCCCTTTAGTACTGCAAACGATCCAAAAAAAACTTTGTCTCGAATTGATTGTTTAAATAGATATCACATTTCTTATTTATTTCATTTCATATCATCACATGCTCAAAATGACATTTTTTAAGCTCTTATATGCTGTAGTCATGAACTTATTTTTTTTTAATCAGAGCATTTGTAAATGCAATGGTAACGCTTTATTAAAAACTAATTTTTTTGAGATACTCGTAGAGATAATAAAATTTAAATTTTTCGCCTATGAATTTTTGTTGACGCCAAAATCCTCATCCCAAAAACAACATCATGTTCTGACATAATAATAAGAAAAAGCTTAATTTTGTTTGTTACTAGCCGCCTTTGGTGACCAGTCGGTTCGCCAATATTAATGCCGACTAAAGGGTTAAATCATTTTTTATATAATTTAGTCTCATAAAAAGTTTTTCAGCAAAATATTTTTAAGCTTCAAATTTCGATAGTCATATAATTAACTTATATTATTATGTAGGCCTTAAGCAGTCCTATCTTTGAAGTCCACATCTCTCTCTGATTTTCTATCAGTGCACGTAAAATTCACTTTTAAATTAAATTGTAAAGGATGAAACTTCAACTATTATAAAGACCTCTTTACTCAATCTAAGCACGTCTTTAAAAGAAACTAAGAACTGAAAGCAGAATAGTCCGACATTGAAATTTTATGTTCAATACAGAAATTGAAACATTATAAATTTTTTTAATAATTTATAAGATCTCAAGGAATTAACAGAAAAAATTTCACAGGTCAATTGAAACCTTCAATTTGTAATTTTATTTTTAGATGTATATAAATGCTCTCAATAATAACATTTTTTTCAGGTTTATAAATATATTTCAAAAAATTATGGTTTAAATTCCTTTGGTCTTATAGATTCATATTTGTAAAATATTCTTATTATTTCAACTTCTAAATAAATAAATAAGCATTTCTATCTTCTTCAAATCTGGCTGATTTATTCAGTTCTGAATATTGTAAGTTTAGAACAATTATCATTATCATAATCTAGACCAATTATTCTAGAGTAACTCTGATTGGCTTCTTTGATATCTTGATAAAGTTATCTAAAATTGCCAGTTTATATCGAATAGTTATATTGAGATTTTCATAGATCGATCAGCTTTGATGATTGATTTAGTTGATTGGAATGCCACTTTTTTATTTAAGGACTTATTGTCTCAAGAATATTTTCTTAAATATGATTCACAGAGCAGATGATGTATGCAAAAATTTAATTCATCAGCATTTCCCCCCTAAATCTATAATTATATATTTTACTTGGACCAATTGCTAAGAGATTTATGTCTCTCCCCAAAAAATTAAGAAATTAGATGTTGGGCTCCGATTACAGACGGTGCTTTGTCGATGTTAAATCATATTCGCCTTAAATAAAATTATTTAATTGTATTAGTAATATATGTATAGTAAAATATCATAGAAAATGTTTCCATCCATTTATTTTCCAAAAATATCACGTTTCATATTTGTTTCATTTTATATAGACACGTGCCGAAAATGACATTGTTATATGCTTAATTTGGAATGATAGTTGATTTATTTTTTCTCGTGAGAGAACATGATATTGTTTTGGTAGAAAGTTTTGATGCCTCCGAAATATGCGGGTAAAAATAGTTTTATATGCTTTTACAAATTTTGCATTGTTAATTGTTACGTATGCTTGTTTGAAAGAAGATGCGTTTTCAAATAATTGACATACTTTTACCAGTATAGCTTTAATATTACGTTACTTCGTTGAAACAAGATAAGTTTTTATTTCGCCTGATTCATTAAATTGCGGAAATAAATTACAATCACGAGGGCGAATTCTTTGATTTGCACAAAATATTTTCTTCACATAAGTAAAAGTAACAATTCAAAACATGTCTTATTGTTTTAAAAATAAAAAAAAAGAATGCAAAAATATTTTACTACTACTGATTATCAATTGCTTTTTGTTCATCGTTTCTTGGAAATGACATCATTTTCAAAGTTCGTTTAAGATTTCTTGCTTTTAAATAATTAATCTCGCTCTCAGAAGATTATCGTTTGGTGCTTTTCTAAAAAATTCTTTTTCAAGAAATTCTTTCAAGAAATTCTAAAAAATTCTTTTTCAACGATCAAGAAAATTTTTCTCTTGCATTTATTGTTTAAAAAATATCACATTTCCTATTTGTTACATTTCACATAATCACGTGATGAAAATTGTATTTTTCTGTTTTAGTTTTGGTAATTAGCTTTTTTTAAAATCAGAAATTCTGAAAATGTGACGGCAACATTTTATTAAAAGCTGATGTTTTTGAGATCCTCGAGAAGATAAAATTATATTATTATTTTTTTTGCGAAATAAATTAATAAAAAACGATTAAATTAAATGTTAAAACATTCATTAAAAATAGAGTTTTAATTCGTATGTCAAAACATTAGTATCATTGAAAAGCTAATTTTTTGAGCTTTAACGTGATGCAAAAACCAATTTTGTGTTGAAATATTTTCAAAAGTCATAGCGAAAAAGCTTCAAAATATCACTTGTTTTTTAATTAATTAAAGTTTTAATTAAAAATTCAAAAAAAGGGTTCCGAGGTGCATATTCCCGGCACCCAATGTATATATATATATACCGAATTTGGTAGCTGTAGGTCGAGCGGTCTGGTCTGTACAGCGCCAAGACACACACACACACACACACACA
>JAOUZG010022949.1:3249160-3297079 GCA_026289955.1 Argiope argentata
GGTGACTCGACGTGATATAAACACTCAAGCTTCTGATATGGAGTTAGAAACACTTGACGAAGCAACCAAACAAAGCCGTCAGACTCACTTGACGCATCAACTCACACATTCAGTAGCCAAATCACTCACACGCTTGCCATAACGTTTGGCGCTATAAAATCGGTTGTCCCACCACCGAATCAATGGTGGGGGAGTATTGTGGCGCTAGCTTCGTAAGCCAGATAACATCTATCGATTGAGGTGCACTTTTTGCCTAACGGTTATGTTACAATGAGGCAATTAAAAGTCGAGGTACGAACCCGCGACGCCAGTGTTTTTAGCCGAATAACACAGCCACAATACAAAAGCAATACTGCCGGCTTTCTGGCGCAGAGGTAATGCGTCTTCCTCGTATTCTGAGAGTCCCGGGTTCAATCCCAGGTTCGGGTAGGGATGTTCTTCTGTGCGCTATCTGTGAGATATTGTGACTGTATCCCCTGTAAAAAGGGGCTGTGCAAGCAAATGTGGTGAGTGTGTAGCTAAGTCGTAGTCTTGGCCCTAGTAGGCGCTACTTCAAAAACAAGAGACGCTCCTTTCGGCTTAATCTGCTCCTGTATCAGCGTGGGGCTTGTCCAGTATGGGAAGTGCCATAAGTAATATCAACACAACAAAAGTAATACTTGTGTATCGTAGATGTTATCTGACTTATAAAGCTAGCAGCACAAGGCCACTCGCTTTGGTTAACATAACAATATTTTTATTCCCGAGTAATACAATTCTATTACTCTATAACCGTAACCTGGCTAGATGATTTATTCGATACATTTTCGCTTGTGATTATTCAACAGGTTTAATGCCAAGACTTAACCAATCTCAGACAAGACAAAAATCTTATCTCTGTCCAGGCGATTTTATTTAGCTCAATTCGATTTTAGTTAGCTTTCAATCTGATATCCAAACAGAAATTTTAAAAATAAAGATTAATAAACACCTTTCAGTAAGTAAGAAAATAATAACAAAAAATTCGTTGAAATATTGCCGGTCATTAAACGGCAATGTACGTGCTCTTAATGTAAATATTTTTAAGTTCACTTCCTAATTTCAAACAAATTTTGTGGCGGGAATTTTTTTTTCTTATTATGCTCTTCCTATAGATATCTTATTTACCGATCTGATTACATAAGAAGTGCCTTCCGAAGATGAATTTAAAAAAAAAACTGCGAAAAGAAAAGGGCGAATGTCCTGATTTCGTCTCATGAACCCAGATAATTTTTTGCCACGTATTGCGTTTTCTCTGGGAATAAAATACGTGTTGTGGTTTGAAGTTGTTTTGGTTATTCAGTGATGTATTTTTAGCAATTAAAGTTTCCGATATTTATCGATAAAAGTCATCGGAAGGTCAGTGTCGATTCATGGAGATAGCTTGTTTGGGTGTAGAAGGATGATGAGTAAAGGAAAGGTAAAACTACCATGAGTAATCAATCTACTTTCAGATTTAAAAACAGTTTTTTATTTCAGAATATGATGTTTTTGGCGTCAACAAAAATGCGCGGGCTTTGAATTGAAATTTTATTATCTGCACGAGCATCTCAGAAAATCAGTTTTTAATAACGTTTTGCCATTGCATTTGTAAAAGCTCCTATAAAAAATAAGTAAATGACTACACCAAATAAAACCTAGAAAAATGTCATTTTGAGCACGTGATTATATGAAATGAAATAAATCGGAAATGGGATATATTTTTTTAACAATAAATGCGATTCAAAGTTTTTTTGGATCGTTTGCAATATTAAAGCGACTCATTCAACGAAACCATTGATATGAATAAAAATATGATTTAACTAGCACGAGCACGTGGTGCTTGGTCGTTCAAGAAATGATGTTCTGGCATGATACATTGAAATATTCATAACAGATTCCCTTTGAATCTTTTTATAATATTTATTTTGTATTGTTTATATTTTTATATAAGAACTATTTATTATATAAGCTTATTGGCCTTTCCCAGGAGTGTCTTAAATGCTCAGATATATACGAATACTATGTCTTACAAAACTATTCCTTTCCATCCATGGCACTGACAATGGCCAGTTGGCATAATTTTATAAGCATCCCATTTACCCTTCCCCTAAAAATTTGTCCCCTTAAAATTTACCTTACCCCTAAAATAGTGCTCCTTCGTATCTGCTGTGGATTGTTCTGACATGTGGCGCCACCTTGCAAGTGCGCACTTAATTGCGCAGGTACTTTTGAATGAGTCCCTATGAAGAACTTTTATTCTTATGTTCTTATAAACCCGCTGTCTCTTTACCCGAGACCATTAACAAAGAGAATTTAAACTTTCTTGGAATGTTTCTTATTAACTGATTTTTCACATAATGGTTCACAGTAATCACTTGCAAGGTCCAAAATTTTTATGCGAGTAGGACGTGCTTACAAAGTGAATGGGAAATTTCATTTATATTAGGGTTTATTTGATGGAATTTCGTAGAGATTAATTCCGCTATTAATTTAATATGAGGTTTATCCATAGAGAACATCACCGCCTTGGCGCACTTTCCAAAATCGCCAACTCCCCGCGCTCTTCCGCCTTATCTCCAGGAGGAAGATATCCTCCCACGAGAACATCGGGTTGCCATATTTGGCGCTAAATATCCTTGGCGAAAAGAGGGTGATGCTCCCTACCTTGGATTTATCAGCTTTTGTAGCGAGCATATCGCAATGGAAGGTTCGAACTTACATTGCAGGTGACCCTGTGGATGTGAATGTGCGGCGTGTCGTCCATGGAGAAGTTGTTCTCCTGCCTCCTGGGGGGCGAGTAGTTGGGGGTTGAGATACCATCGGTGTCGAACTTGACCGGCACCTTGAGTGCGTGGAAATGGGAGGCAGATCCATGATCCTCTGTCGCTCCGTCCGAGGAGGAGGCTTCCAAAGGGAGACTGGAAGGGCGGACTGTGTAGCCACGCCTGCAAGAGAGTGCAATTGAACGTATTACTAATTGAGATAAAAAAATACTTTTGATTTCATTGAAGAATGTATGAAATTCAAAATCGTAACATCATATTAAGAAATCATCGGATAAGATGCTGCCATATTCTGGTTTTCTTCTAAGACCTTCAACGAGAATTTCAGTATAATTTGATTCACACTGCACAAAATAGGAAATCGAAGTCGAAATCATGCAAGATTTAGTTTCTTCGATAGAAAATAATACAGATTGGGATTTCCCTAGACCTGAATTCGCAATCTGAAGGTTGTAGCTGAGTAGCATACCCGTTAGACCAAAAGTGACACTTCGGTCCGAAGGATGTTATTTGGCTTATATAGTTTTCACCACATATTCTTCCACCAATAAGTCGGTGGTTAGATGAGCAGTACAACTACGCCAAGCGTATGGCGAGCATGTGTGAGTTGATGGTGATATTAGTTGTGGTATTTTAATGCGGCTGACGACTTTTGCTGCCGGTAAAGGGCGCCACAACAGCAGCTGAGGAAACATGAAGGTTGCTTACACAAAGTCGTTGGTCACGTCCGCATCACCATTAAGACAGATTGGGATTGTCCTGGGTTCGAACTCGCAATCTGAAGAGTTGTAGCTGAGTAACATATCTGTTAGACCAAAAGTGACACTTTGGCCCGATGGTAATTATCTGGCTTATATAGGTTTCACCACATACTCTTCCACTAGTGAGTCGGTGGTTAGGTGAGCGATATAATTACGACAAGTGTATGTCTAGCGTGTGTAAGTTGATGGTAATGTTACCTGTTGTATTTTAATGCACCTGATGACTTTTGCTGTAGTTAGAGGGCGCCACAACAGCTGTATGAAGCTGCGTATAAAAGTTGCTTACTCGTCGTTCGTAGCGTTTGCGTCACCAATAAGATAGATTAGGATTGCCCTAGGCCCAAACTCGCAATCTGAAGAGTTGTAGACGAGTAACATATCCGTTAGACCAAAATTGACACTTCTGTACAAGGGCTTATAAAGCTTTCTCCACAAAACTCATATTTATGAACAAATCAGCAAGAGTGGATGTGCTATCATGTTTTGAATTCTATTAATTTTCTTTCATTTTTTGTCTACAATTTGGAGACAGTAGAAAATTTCAAAATAATTTTTTAATAACTTGCAATATGCTCTTAATGTCATAATATTGTACATTTACATGCACCACATTACAATAAAGTCGTGTTAGAAAAAAAATTTGATGGAATATATTTGAAATCTGTATGAATTGTCTAATTTTTTAGATCGTAACGAGTTTTTGCTGTTCTTACTAATGACACTTATCATGGACAAGCGGGCTGACGGCTATCAGCGATTTTAAGCCGAATGAGTGTCTCTTGTTTTTGAAGTAGCATCAACGAAGGCCAAGTATACGACATAGCTACAGAATCGTCACATTCACTTGCACAGCCTCATTTTATAGGGGAGCACATTCATACACCACAGTATAAAGAAGAACAACTCTGCGCTAATTGGGACTCGAGCCCGGGACGCCCAGATCACGAGGAGGACGCGCTACCTCAGTGTCAGGATACCGGCTGGATCATAATGTAAAAATATAGGCTGATAATATTTAAAAAAGTAATTTTACGATAGTGATGTGTTTTTTTGATGAATTTGGATACATTTTTCAATTTTTCTCTTCAAATAATGTAATTAGTAGAGAGTTACACAGACTGTTGCGGATCTCTTCTGTATTTTTATTATCTATATATACTCACTTCTATTCGTTATAATAAACGGTCGCCCCAACCTGTCATTAATGTACACGAATAAATCTGATGTACCGAACCGCCTCTAAAACATTGGTAAGAACTATGGATTAGTATTATGGGCCATTCATCACCAGTCACTGTACAGTCTTTCCCGTGGGAAGCACGTCCTGTCATTTGTAAGATGTAGCCACCCTCTATCAAATCTGTACACACCCAGGTGGCGAGAATCGACCACCATACCGGAAGATTCTCATCTGTGTATCTGAGGTACCCCCGGAACGATTTATTTGTTATGAAACTGCACATCAGGAACTCCAACCCGCCCCAAGGCCCTCGGAAAAATATGAATGACTGGACCACCGCATCAATAAAACTGGCGAGAACCATTAGTTGAGTCCTAAGGGCCATCACCGGCCACGGTACAACCCTTCCCGTAGGAAATTCCTGCCTTCTCCTGTCCCAGAATGGAGCCACCCCCCACATTTTCGTGTACCCACAAGGGTGGCGAGAACCAACCACCATACCGAAAGCTTCTCTTCTTAATTATGAGGTACCCCTCCCCCATGAGTCTCTATTCGTTATAAAAACACAACTAAAATTTAAATACAAAAAATTACTTTAAATTTTTAAATTAAATTCTCTAACGACTATTTCACGCAAAAGAGCTTACTATAATACAATCTTTTATAACGATACCCAAGGAAGCATACTTCTTCTTTAGAACTAATTTACTTAATCCATTTTGATCCATTAACGTTTTCTTATATAGACAATGCAAATACAAAAGAAAGAGGCACGCTTACTAATGAGGCAAATGATTTGAAAAAGTAATGACGTCTGCAGGGCTCGGATGGGTCTTTGCTGACGGCATGAAAATTTAATGCTGAGGGAGTGACGGCACAAAATTCATCGCTTTTCTTTCTTTTGCGCAGACTGAGGGATAATGTTTGGCTTGAAATGGAAGTTCTGTTATTTTTCATCGCGAAGGACTGATTACGTAGCATTAATACCGAAAGCTTAAATGGACGAAAGAATGGCTGATGTAACTTAGAATTTCAGCATTAATCCAATGTAATTTTCTACATTTACTGCTATCTAGGGATTCATGCTTTCGTTGGTGTTCGCTAAAAAGGGAATTTTAAATAAAAGATGGAATATGCTTTCGATGTTATGGTACCACTTCAGATTTCATTATTTATATATTTATTGTTTATTTTAATATTAAGATACTATAAAAAACTTTAAAGAGGTATTTTAATATTCTTCTTCAGTTTGCATTTTTATTGCAAAATTCTATTTTCTAAAATTAAATTCGACTTGCTCAAAAACTGTGTATTTAACATAAATATTTACTTATTGTTTTATATTTGGAATCTATAGTAGATTCTGGCATAAATTCAAGTACAAAAAAATGATATTTCAATAAAAAGGTGTCCTTAATTGTTCTTTTACCGAATTGTTTAACCATCAATTTTCAATTCCTACTATTATTTCACCCTCTCTCTCTCTGTATATATATATATATATATATATATATATATATATATATATATATATATATTATTAGAGGGACATTACGAATTGCCATTTTAATTATTAAATCAGAAAGATACACAAATGTATTAAGAGAGTGCGTATGCTGCTATTTCTAAAGAAATAGTGGAACAGAAGTAACATGAGAAATAATAAATACGAAAGTAAAAAAAGTAAAGAAACTAAAAAAATCAAAATTCAAAAAAAGAGAAATCCTGCCTGGTGACTTTCTCAAGGGTCACCATCTGGCAAGAATTCCAATAAGATGTGGAATTTTTTTCTGTAAAGAGTTAGATTATTGTTTAAAAAATTAACTCTTTTGTGACCCGAAAAATTCCACGTTTCGAAGTATAAGAGAAACATCATATTTTGAGCATATAAAAACCAAATGGCAATAACAAAAAAGGACAATAATAGACAAGACTCACAAATTAAAATTCTAGAAAGAAGTAATAAAAAATATAAAAATATATACAATAATAAACAGACCAATATTACAGATCAGATTTCAGTTTTTTTGGATTTTGATTTCTTTAGTTTCTTTACTTTTTGAACTTTCGTATTTTTTATTTCTCATGTTGACACTTAATTTTAATATAGTTTTTTAAAATATTAATTCATTAAATTTAATTAATTTTCCACACTTTAAATAGAGTTTTAGCAATTTTTAAGTAAAATCTAAATTAACAGGTAGTGGCTCAGCCAGTAAAATGCGAGAGTTTCAGTATTTTTCACGTGAAGGTGAAGAATGCGAGTTCAATTCTTGCGAAAGTCAATCAATTTTTTGATAAATTGTTTGTATTAATTGTAATTATTTAATAAAAAGTAACTAACATAAAATTTTCTTTACTGACCTAAGTAGGAAGTGACTTAAAATATTTTATATCACTTTTTTAAGTTTCTAAATACAAAATGGAAAGCTTGTGGGAGTATTTAATTAAAAGGGATGACGAAGCCTCTACATTCTCTAGGATATTCGTTCGAGTTATCAACAGTACCATGGTGGCCAGGTATCGGCTTCGGACGGTTTCCGGTTCAAAACACGATTCCACCGAAAAACTATCGTTTAAGTGGCTCTGATGCCCGATGGAAAAACTTCTTTTTTGGGGGGAGGGGCTCTGCTTCATTATCTCAGTAATTAAGAACTGTGCATAGAACTTGTACGTGGTATTTTTCGTCAATTTACTCAAAATCTATTTAAAATTAAAACACTATTAGTCTTAACTCGGAGCTGTTGTTGTTACTTATGGCACTTTCCATAATGGACAAGCCTCCCGCTGATAGAGCAGCAGATTTAAGCCGAAAGGAGCGTCTCTTGTTTTTGAAGTAGCGCCAACTAGGACCAAAAGTACAACTTAGATTCACACTCACCACATTCGCTTGCACAACCCCTTTTTACAAGGGGGCACATTCATACATGTCACAGATAGCACAAAAAAGAACAGCCATGCCCGAACCGGGACTCCTAGAACACGAGGAAGACGTGCTACCTCTGTGCCAGAAAGCCGGTTTTAACTCGAAGTAACGCATTTATCCATTGGTGATGTCCATGTTACCACAGAAGCAGAATAAATTTGTTGTAATAGATGACGTTTTATATGGCCTTGGCGTACTATAGTTAGTAAATATTAACGTTTGGCAAGCATTAAGCCTCATTATTGAATCTATCGTGAAACCTTTGGCGTATGACTTGGCGATTAATATCTGACATGTTTCAATATTGCCCAAAAAAGATATGAATTAGAACGCATGTTTTTCTCAACCGATGGAAATAGAAATTTGGCACGAAATTGAACTTGTAGTCAAAGAATTCCCCTCAGATTTTGGTATGTTAAGGTCAATCCGTTTTTGAAATTTTTCTGAAAGTACATCCAGACAGACTGTCAAATCACAATAAAAATGATCAACTATAGAAGTCTCATAATTTCATCTGCTATGAATTTTTAGACCTATCTAGATTTCTCCGTTTTGTAATTACGGCATTAATTTATATTCAAAAACCGAGAGATGTCTAAAAAGTGGAAATTCATCACACTTTCGAATTCGACTTTTTTGACGATTACTATACTCTCTCTAAATTACATATATGAAAGTATAAAAATAAATATTAAAATGAAATCTGCTAAGCACATTTCAATGTATCATGTCAGAACATCATTTCATGAACGGCCAAGCACCACGTGCTCGTGCGAGTTAAATTATATTTTTATTCATTTTAATCGTTTCATTGAATAAGTCACTTTAGTACTACAAACGATCCAAACAAAACGTTGTCTCGCATTGATTGTTTAAATGAAATATCGCCTCTCCTATTTATTTCATTTCATATAATCACGTGCTCAAAATGACATTTTTCTAGGTTTTATTTGCTGTAGTCATTAACTTGTTATTTTTTTAATCAGAGCTTTTGTAAATGGGATAAGAACACGTTATTAAAAACTGATTTTTTGAAAGGCTCCTCCAGATTATAAAATTTCAATTTTTCGCCCACGAATTTTCGTTGACACCAAAAAACTCATCCCCAAAAACAACACTATGTTCTCACATGATAAACATTTTATGGCCAATGCACCAAATTTTCCATTTCTATTTGAAATTACATTCCTACGCAAATGATTTTTTTTCCACAAATGATATGTTGGTAAATGGCAAACCTTTTTATCATAAATAATTGATAAAGCATGATGCTGCATTCATTCTAATTTTAATTTTAATATCATCGCATCCAGTTTCAGCTCTTTATAATCCTTTAAATGGAAAATTTGAGAGCAAACAAATGGGTATTTACAAACGAAATAGAAGATTAAATAAAGTAATTATCTCTGAATGCATCCCTGTTTTCGGCATGAAAATTTAATGCTAATGGATTTATGGCCCAAGAGATTTTAAAAGCAACCTTCGTTTCTTTTAAGCACTTAGTTTGCTCGATAATGTTTAGTTTGAACGGGAAAATATCTTCTATTTTTAACTTTCAATGGTTAAAGAATTGTGTAAAAAAACCCTAGTGTTTGAATTGAAAGGAAATTTGGAATTACCTTTGAAGAGAATATTATTCCGATGTTGGATCTATTTGCCATTTTGTAGCTTTTGGTTTTGTGTTCTTTTTGGTTTTTGGGTTTGATGAAAAGTGAAATTTCGAAGAGTGATAGTGCTTTTTGATATCAAAAAGGGTTTGTTCAGGGTTATGTTCCTAATTTATTACGGTCTTGGGAAATGGCGTTTCACGAAGTTAGCTTTCTTTTGGAGGAAAAAAAAGGCTTTTCATATATTCTAAATTAAGACTAAGGACTAATTTGTATTAATATTCTGGTAATGAAATGGTAACAAGAAATATTTTTATAATAGCTTAATAAATTAATATATGTTACAATTCATTTTTTCAACTTCAAATTTAACCCTTTGCACTCGGATGGTGAGTCTCCCTCACCATTCAAAACGATGCATTACCCTGACGTTTTATTTATTTATTTTGATAGTTAACATCACCTATACAATGGTAAAAAGAGGTATATTCATTTTTCAAAGAAATTCGATTTGAGACATTTATGTTTATTTATTTTTTAGAGCTAAAAACAAATTTTTGAATTAATTGAATAAGTATGTGTTTGCCGGTTTTCTAGCACAGAGGGAACAAGTCTTCCTCATGATCTGGGCTTCCTGGGTTCGATTCCCGGTTAGAGCATGATTGATCTTCTGTGTACCATCTGTGAGTTGTGTGAGTGCCCCCTGTAAAAAGGGGCTGTCCAAGCGAGTGTGTGTGTATTATCCTTATATGACCTAGAAAATCAAACTTCTGCCCTCGTGTGCTCAGGGGTGCATACGCACATAAACTATTGTACCTCTTTTCCCGTTGTAAAGCAGATACGTCATCAATAACATTAATTAGGCGCCGAATGACAATGTGTGCAAAGGGTTAAATATTCAGCGAAAAGCATTCAAAAGATAGTAAGAATACTTAATTCATGTGATTGCATTTAAGTACTTACTTATATACAATATTTGTCGTCAGATTGAAATCATCAACTTAAATTTTAAACGTCTATCTATTTAAACCTATTATCTACCAGAAGTTAGTAAAAAATTACTAATCAAAGATACTATATTCCTTTGTAATATCAATTGAGAAAATAGGTGTCGACAATATAAAAACTACTTGCGATTAATAAATATTCTGAATAATAATAATAATCTGAATTTCAAACCAAAAAGTTTTTTTCATTTTATAGAACTTCTTGTTTAACCCTATGACCCCCAAGCATCACGCTCTTTAAGTTTAATACAGTCATATTAAAACCTGCTACCTAGAATTGCATTTGACTATAGATATTAAATAGGTAAACTTTAAACATGCGAACGTCCCATTTTGAAACTGCAAGAAATTCATTTTGGAACAGACCTCGAAATTTTGAGCCATGGGCGTTTGACGAGAACGATGTCTGAGCTGGTACCTTTCTCTTCTATCTTCCGTCTGGCACCACTCTGAAAATGTTCAATTTCAATGCTTTGAAATACATCATGTTCGTCTACATGACGAATTCTTCCATGCCTCGTTGCTTGTTGTTCTCTAGTTCCGCTTTATAACGGAAGGAGCCGGTGCAGTAACTTCTGAGGGTTTTGACCCCTGAGCACGCGAATAGCGATCACCTTTGAGTCATTAACCCCAGTGGTATAAGTACGGCATGGAGAACTTTGTGAACCAGGTTCGAACTCGCAGCACAAGGGATGCGAATCCAACGCCCTACCAACCAGGTTATACCGACCTGACAATTACAATTACAATAAAGGCGAGAAAATTAGTTTTAATTAATTAATAAGAAATTAATCAATTAATATTTGAAAAAACTATATTAACATCAAAGGCCATCTATCACAAGTTTTAAAAAATTTACTTGAACTTGAGAAGATAAATAAAAAGTATTTATTATTGATAAATTTTTTCACTATATTATATATATATATATATATATATATATATATATATATATATATATAATTTAAACTCAAAATTTCAATCCTAATTTATTTCCAAAGCCCTATCTTAATTTAGCCCATAGTAATATCATTCTAAAATATTCTCTTATTTCCTGATCCATTCCATTTGCTCTAATTAATTTAACAGAAGCTGTGTAAAATTGCTGAAACAGCTAAACGCCTGTTACTTTCTCACACGGACTGTGAGATTTGAAAATAGCTGACCTAAACAAAATACCTTTAAAAAGATCCCTGTGTTTCCCTTGCCACTTATGCGTGAATCATGGAAATCCCCACTGAAATTGGATTTTATAAGCTCTATAAAAAATATTTATCCCTATCAAAGTCTTGGTATTTAAGACCAGGGATAATGATTTCCCATCTCTTTTTTGTGCACTTATATTTCGTGAATTCCGTGCTGTGCAAGCGCCTTCGCTTGTAAATAATGCCTGCTCCCGTGATGGAATAAAAAGAACTTAAAAATTCCACCTGTATTCTCCATGATTTCGACCACGATTCTTCTAACTGCTTTCATCAAATCATTTAAATGTTATTTCATTATATATATATAGGGAGAGTGTGAGCTAATAATAGGAATTGAATAAATAAGTTTGATATTTCAATTCTTGCATTCGACGGAATAGCGATTTCCTTTTGCTCTCAAGAATCAAAACAACACCCGTTTTAAATCCGTTGAATACTGAAGATTCTCATTAGTCTCTGTCAGCACAGTTATTTTGAAAACGTACACTTCAATTATTTGCTCGGGAGTAAATATGCCGTTTATAAAGCTGATGCTCTTAACTAGGATTTATCTCGAGGATTTAGCTTTATACCGCGAGCATCCTGAAAGCCGGCAAGGGATTAATTTTTCGACTAGGTCCTATTTTCAGAGAAATACAGTACGTTTGAAATAGCATTCTGAAAATCCACGCTTAGTGAAGGCTTACCGTATTGAATTCTACCGTTTCTCTCTTAGCTGCTATACCTGTCGGCTTTCCTTCAATTTCCCATCAATTCTATTCATAGATGTGCCTGCTTACGTTAGCGTTCTGTAAAAGTGAAAATTTGAGCAACTAAGACCAAAATCTGGTATTAATATATTTTGGAAGATTGTACTATGTACTATCAGAGTTATTTTTTAGAAATTTTAATCAATTAAAAATTAAATGAAATTTTGAAGTTTGATGGCGGTAACTTTAAAAAAATATTATTATAAAAAAACTGATTTTACTCTTATCATAAACAAATATTTTCATTTTTACAAAATTACCTTTTTTAAGTTTTCGTATATGAAGTACGGAAAAAGTTTTACTTATCATCAAAAAATTTCGAATCCGAGAAGATATAGAGCGCTTTGAATCTGTCTGTCTGTATGCACAGAGCCTGATTAAGGCAGAGGCATAAGGGGTAGTTGCACAGAACCCCTATATCAGAGCCCCCCCCCCAAATTGAATAAAAAAGTTCATTTTTCGTTTCTTTCTTCAATTAACCCTTTGCACTCCGATGGTGGCTCTGACTCACCATTCAAGATTGTGCATCATTTTGGCGTTTTATTTTTTTTTAATCTTTCAAATTTAGTTGTTAAAAACGCCTACATATTGGTTAAGAGATGTATATTCCTTTTTCAAGGACATTTGACTTAAAAGAATTATGTGTATTTATTTTTCATAGCAATAAACAAATCTTTCTATTAGATGAATAATTTTGCATCTAATTATTTTTTGGAGTGCAAAGAGTTAACGTTCTTCATTATTAAAGTAATGAAGCAGAAGAGGGCCCCAAAAGAAGTTTTTGCCCTGGGCCCCAATTAGGCTAAGTCATATCCTGCGTATGCATGAAACGAAGAAATCTCATAACTGCTTTTATTTTGATGGATGAAATTTGGTATAAGGGTCTTACACAAAATTCTTAGATTTCTATCAGATTTAGAGCCAAATTCGATCAACGGCAGTCTGTCTGTCTGGCTGATTGAATACAGATTAACACGGCTTTTACAAAATGATGAGAGTTAAATAAATAAAGTTGACTTCACAATTGTATTTGACACAAAATTTGAGTCAAGTACAATGACTTAAATTTGGTATGGAGCGGGATAACATGGTTGATAGGGCGTTGGATACGCATCCCTTGAGCTATGAGTTCGAACCCCCCAGCCGAAGACTCTCCGTGTGTATAGTGTCTAGCGCCCTTTAAATCTGTCGTGGTTACAAAGTCCTCCATGTCTAGAGTAATACCGCTGGAGGTACTGACAAACTTCCATTGAACTGGCCTTACTTAAAATTTTATTGAAATCTGTAAATTGAGTGCTAAGATCATATATCGAATTTCAGTCGTACATCTCAAAATGTTTTAAAGTTATCTTTGTCACAGATACACAGAGATTTACTAAATTTGTGTTGTTTTTTTAAATCTGGGAGGTCTAAATCTTAGAGTTCCAATTTTCTGACGATTACTGTATTTTTTCTATACTACGTATGCAAGAAAGTAAAATGATACAACTCAAAAAATATTGTGTCAGCAAAAGTAATATAATTATCCTTAAAATGTGTTCAATTAGTAGAATAAAAAAAGAATTTACAATAATTTCAAATTTATTAGTATTATCTGATATTGTAAAACATAAAAAAATACTTTAAAATTGTAGGGAAATCTTTTCAGTACCTAGTTTTATAGCGCTATGTTCTAAAACAAAAGCACGAATTTTTTTTATTTGAACAAAAACCCATTACTATTAATAATTTGGAAGAGGCTCTAGGAATGGCGTTCTAAAAAAGGTTTTTAACAATGAAATAAGGCCTTTTCCTCATTTATAATTTACCCTTTTAGTTCAAGTAATTTAAATTTTTCTGAATAGAAAATTTCGGTTTCAGATATAAGGTGTATGTACAAATCAAACGGAGGACAATATATGTATTTGTAAAAATCGGACAATGAAATAATTAGATCTAGAAGAATTGGAATTGTGATTAAGTCTTGAAATCTCTACGCTAATGTGATTTTGTTCTGAATCCTTTTAAACAGCTGTATTTTTTTTATTTGTGCAGACCGTCAAAGAGCTTGAAACGAAATATCTTCTTACTTTTTTAGGGTTAATTGTTAAAAACCATATAAAAAAGAGAGAACTAATTAAATCGAAAGAAAGGAGAGTATTACCTTTGAAGAGAGCATTATTCTGACACAGATTTCTAATTAGCTAGTCTTAATGCTTTTATTCATTGTGTTTGGAAAGAAGAAAATGAGAGGATAGATTTTTTTGAGGTGTTAAACGCTTTCAACTCACTGCTCGATTCATTTCATTCTGTTTGTTTGCATATAAAGAGGAATAAAACTTATTAAAGAACTTTCGGTAAGAAGAAAATCGTTCTTTTGTTTAAATTTGTATTTATTTGTTCGCAAATTCTGTTTCGTTTTAATAATCCAATTGTTTTATTCCATTCGAAATTAAATCGTCTGCGGTAAGAATTTTCAGCATATTCTTTATTACCATTTATATTTTAAAATACACAGAATAAAAAAATCTATTACTTACATGCAAAATCAGGGAAAAATTAATTTGGGTCATTAACTTTTATTACAAATAAAATTCGGGACTGCTCTCCTCTATTTATAAAAACTTATTTGGAAAGAATCATAAAAAACACTTTTATTATGATATGGAATAAAATGTTTTTGAATTGGCCTTAATTTTTTCTTAAAGTATCAAAAATTGTCTTTATCACTAACTTTTTACCTCGTTATTTTGTTTCCTTGCTTTAATGTTTCCGGTGATGATACTCCAAATAGAATTTCTAAAAACGCATGCCATCAGAAAATGTGAAATATATATATTTCCTAACGTTATTCAATATTAAGGTATTTAAAATTACCATATTTAATAATTAGCGAATTTATTGATTTATGTGATATTTACAAAAAAATATTTACTTTTAATAAGCAAGATAATTATCACAAATAAACGTATTTAGTGTTTTCTTTTAATATAGTGGCAACGCACAACAAATAAATGTTACAATAGAAGAAATATACTATTTTTCTACGCTCAGGAATGACAACATGTGATTTAAAACTATTTTTTTATGAAAATCGTGCATTTTTTAAATTCCTGTAGACCATTAAAGAAAATTAAATTCGTGTTTTGAAAAAGCGAATTGTTCTTTTTTTTTGCTTTCAAATTCTTATGTTTATATATAGGCTCGAGTGTAAGGTTCAATTACAAATAATTGTTTTGATATTATATCTCGAGTACACAGATATAATATCAAAAACAATTATTTGTAATTGAACCTTAAATATGAGATTCACCCAAATCTTGTGATTTCATAATTTGATGATGGCAATAGTTTTTTTGGGTATAATTTGGAAACACAAAAAAAAGTTATAAAATGATTGAAAATTGATTATTTCAAAGTGACACACTTACATATTTTTTATGTTCTTTTGTATTTTTACTGAATTTATCATATCATTTTTGGCGATTTTTTTGGAAGATTAATCCCAGACAGTCATTAAAAGTATTAGAAAATTGAATTTATGATTTAGATGCGTTTTTCAAAACTCATTAAAACAAGAATTTGCAATAAAATACAACGGCAGCCTTAAATTCTTTAAATGGCTGCATTTTTTAGTAATCAAGCTTATTTATTTCTAAAAATACTTACCGGCAAACAATGCTTAGTTGGATTTTGTTGAACATTTTATAGATGTTTACACAATGGATGCTAAATCTGTTTACCTAATTTTATATATCTGGCTCTCTTCGTTTTGCAAACATCGTGTTAACTTAGTTTTGATCAACCAGAAAGATGGACTCCACTTGAAGAGATTTCAATCAAAATTTGATAATTTTCTGTAAATTTGGTGTAAAGACCATACACAAAATTTTAATAGTCTAGCTGAAATTGTTTTTGATTTATCTTTGTCACAGACGAACGGATATTTTCGAAAAATTTATTTTTCGACCTCGGGCAGATTCAAAAATTGTATACGTCTAAATATCGAGTACGAATTCCTCTGTGCATATGAGAAAGTAAAAACAGACCATTATTATAAAGACTTTTCTATTATTTCACGGATTACTTCATTTATTTATTACAATCTAAATCTGAATAAGTTATTTTATACAGTTTTATTTTTGATTTAGAGAATTGAAGATCTATTTATTCAATAAAAATATGATTTGTAATATTATGGAAAATAGATTCCGTTATAACTGTTGAATTCGAATTCGTTGAATTCTTTTTTGTATTTTCAAATTAAAACTTTGGATTTTCAATTAAATATTTGATATCCATATGTGAAATTGGCTTAAAATATTAAATTCGACACAATATTATAAAATTTGGCCAATAAAAAAGAATAAAAATAGAAAGCCACCCAGTATGCTGAAAAATTTATAAAAAATAAAAATTAAGTACATATTTTTACGGTTTTTAAAATTGTTTAGGGTTAGCAATTAGTTTAAATTAAAAAAACTATTCTTAAAACTACATTTTAAATTAATAAATCTAAATCTACATAATAAAGTAAAATTCTTCAAAGGCAAAATAAATTTTCATAAAGCGTTATTTAAAATTTGGTTTTATTTCAATTATTCTTCGAATAATGAATTAAAAAAGAAGTTCTTTTTCATATCGTATGATAAATATCACGCATATTAAATGTTTTTAGAAGCGTTCTTTAAACTTAATAGCAAACGATTAAAAAGATGAATAAATGTCTGAAAACAATTTTTATTTTTTAATTTGATTTCGTGTTATCAGCCAGACGATAAAAATTTTGATTATTCATATCTAGGATTTTTATTCCAGAAATTATGCACTTGAAGGAACATAAATAAATAATTTAACTGTTATTGAGGATATGCTGATATTTGAAATAATTTGCAGAAAGGTTATTTTTAATAGCTTTAAAAGGACTTACTATGCATGAATTTAAATGTATTGCATTGATTCAAACAGAATGAATCTTTTCAAATACTTTAAAACATTTTTTGAGATTAATTTTTTAATATATTCGAAGGCTATATGTTTCTCATTCATAAACGTCATATACTTATCATGAAATCTAAAAGAAATTTTTGTTAACTGATATTCACATGTTAATAAATGTGGAACTCTTTCTGATTTTTTTAAAAGAGTGCTCACATGAAAGGCATCACTCCAGTTTGATTTTAGCATTTTCTGCAAATCACACTGAAGGAAAAAAGTGTGACATCGTAGAGGTACATTTGCATTAAATCAATTATTAAATTTGACAGAATAAGATCACATGACCAACAGTTTCGCCTTTTTAACAATTACTTTCCTTATTTAATTTTTCTATCATTTCACAACTTCTATCATAAATTTAAATTGAGAAACTAAAGAAATTAATTCTGCAAAAAGCACCTAAAATTAAGTCATAGATAAATAAATTTTTAAATTTAACTTGATTGGGCGTTTTTCAAATAAATTTAATGAATAGGTCATTTATTTTATATTAAGCTTGGGAAAAAGAATTCCATCATTATTTTACAACCATCTACCGGATTTCTTTTTCATTATTTAAAAAAATTCCATATGGAAAAAAAAATAAAACGATGGAGAGAAATCCGTTATTTTCTCGGTAGATGGATGTAAAATAACAATGGATTTCTTTTTCCCCAGCTTAATATTTACAAAACCTTGTTACGTATCCTATAAATGGAACATCGGCTTTGTTCATTAAGAATATTAAAATTTCAGTCAGTGTGATTGACAAAAATGATATCGATGCATTGTGAGAGAATAAAATTGTAAGATGCGATGATAAAAACATTCCAATAACTGTCGGAATTCATCAATACTTTAAAAAAATCCAATCTCTTAACCGCAACAACTGGTTTGATTTCGCCCATTTTTATTTCATAAAAATTCTTTACCCTTTAAATATATCTATAATGATCAGATGTCTCCCCTTAACCCTTTATTATAGAAATAATTGAAAAAATCTATGCTTTACCGCACATCTTCTACTATGAAAACAGTTCTCCAGCTCCAATCACTATAACGATCTCGCCATTTTTTATTTCATTTCAACGGTTATGACGCCTGAAATCGCCATAAAAAGCAGCCCGCTTCCTTCCACATGGCCTGTTTGGATGCTATTGCAATAAAATTCTGTATAGGCCAAAGTTATATTGTTATAAAAGTCATTCAACACGATAAGATAAACACACTGCTCTACTGAAAGGCTACTCATCCCCTCTCTAATGTGTTCATTTAAATGTGAATGACCAGAACACCGCCGAAGCATTGGTGAGAAGTATGACTGAGTCTTAAAAGTCATTGTCTGTGCAGCCACTCTATCTTAGGAAGCTCGTCCAGTAGTCGGTAGAGAGGTATCCGATTCTATACAATTTTTGTACTCACTAGCAGATGAGAACCAAAAACCAGGTCAGAAGCTTTTTATATCCAATTTGTCAGATGCCGTGGAGGTAAGAGAATGTAAAAAAGTTTAAAAAAAACAAAAAAAAAACGACGCTTTATTTAAACACAAAATACAAGCATAAAAACAGCCGTAGAAGATGCAAAAACACCACTTGTAGAAATCATGAACATACACACAAAGTAGCAATGCATTACTCACAATAGCAGAAAAACTAAGAATGTAGTTGAAGAGATCGTTTCAAGACCAGCACTCCAAAATGAGAATTTACCACTCCCGTGTTTGTGTAGTTTTCAAGAATATCACATTTTGGATTTCTGCATCTCAGCTTCTAATAACATTGCCACTTTGGCGTATTCCAGTACGCCAAATTATCAAATGCTCGCCAAGTTGTGTTTATTAACTTCTCTTTCATTCAACTTCCATTACAAATATCTGCAGCAACTCTTTTTTATTGTGAGATGTACTATTCGGAGAAGTAATATTGTTATTGGCCCTATTACATTTTAAATTTTTGCTTTTAATAGTGGGGAAGACGACATTTTATTTATTATGAAATTCCCCAATAATAACTTTTACTTCGCTTTTCAAATAAATAAGATTTCCCCCCTTTATAATTATAATGTGACAACTGTTGTTTATCGTCTGTACTTATCCCTAAAGTTTTAGCCAGTGGAATAATTCTTACGAACTAGTTGGTCATCAAAGATGATTAGTAATAAATGAAAGCTTTTGTCATTTACAATTAAAGATCGCCAATTATATTTATAATTGATTCTATTTAATTTAATGTAAAAGAATAAAAAAACTGAAAATTAAAAAAAAAAGTCAATTGCTACCTGTTTCGTCTTAGATACGCCTTTCTCCCTTTCCAGCTGCGGTTGTCAAAGAAACGGAGGCATAGGTAGTTTTTTTGAGTTAGCTATTCAGATTTGTAATGTCTAAATGAAGATGTAGCGGTAAATATCTTTGCGGTCGTGTAGGTTTTCGTGTTCGTCAATAAATGCCATTTAGTGAAATATTTGATTTTAGAGAGTTAAAAAATAGATTTTAGAAGTTAGAACTTAGATAATCACAATCACTAAACCACATAATGGATTTAAAATTGCACAGCTGCATTTAGAATTATTTGGTGAAAGCTCCGACGCCATAAAGATCTACACTACTATTATCCCTTTCTGCATAAATCACAGAAAAAATATATCATAAATCATATCCTTCTCGATAGCATAAATAATGAAAAAATATTAAATAATCTAGCTGTTACGGATCTTTATTTTTAACCACTTTTTGGCTGATTTTTTAAATCTGCATTAGAGAGAAATAATAACA
Organism: Argiope argentata; assembly: GCA_026289955.1. Taxonomy (NCBI): domain Eukaryota; kingdom Metazoa; phylum Arthropoda; class Arachnida; order Araneae; family Araneidae; genus Argiope; species Argiope argentata. The sequence goes on from JAOUZG010022949.1 coordinate 3,269,105, forward strand.
TCTAAAATTATTAGAGAATTATTGAAAGTTATAAGTTGATATAGCATAATGTCTGCAACTAATTAGTGCTTAAAAACATACATTAAATATAACAGCAGTTATATATTTATAAGCACAAACTCTAATTTCTATTTATCATTTTTACTTTAACTCGGAACAAAAACAATACAAATTGGAAATAAACGACTCGCCACTTTTCTTCACATTAATAATATAATTCTTTAGTACAATAAAGATTGTCCTTTCTATTAAAACGAACAAATACAGGAATAATGCAAAGGGAATAAGAATTAATCATAAAAAATATATATAAAAAGAAATAAATAACTCTGAACAGTATAACATTTTTACAATTTAAGGATATAAAAATGTGACTAAAACATCCTTCATGATTTATTTAAAAGGATGCACGGCATAAATTCCATTTAGCCAATAAGCGGGGTTAAACATTCAAAAATTAGCAGAGAGGTCGCTGTATACAAATACTTCATTGCCATCCTCTAAATGAGGAAATAAGTGAAAAGATCACAGAATCGCTATTGCCATTAGTTCCGTTGCTATGGTAACAGAAGGCAGATGAAACGAAGTTACTACGCTAACGGTGAATAACAGCCGTAACGATATTATGTGGCTGTTCTTATTTTTTTCTTTCCTGCTTTTATTTTTCTGAGTTGACTGATGGACAAATTCTTCTGTAAGACCCGTTTCTCTTTGCTTGGTTCATGAAAGACTGGGATGTTTTATCCGTTAAAAATATTAGGAAGAACGACTAACGAAAACATTTTTTTAAATGGGCATTTCATAAAAAAATAACTAATTATGTATGGTATGTCTCTGACGATTTAAAGATATTCACTGTTCTGGCTTTATTTTCAGTTGGATAAATGGCAACAATACATAATTAAAACTACACAAATCACTTTATTATTGAATTTGTGATTCTAGCAGCTCATTTCGAATAATTCTAATCAGTAAATTTTGCTCTAAGCCGATATGTATGAAAGAAAGAATTAATAAAAGATTAAAATGAAATCTGCTATGCATATTTCAATGCTTCGTGTCAGAACATCATTTCTTGAATTGCCAAGTGCCGCTTGCTCGTGGAAGTTAAATTATATTTTTATTTGCTTTGATTGTTTCATTGAATGAGTCACTTTAGTATTGCAAACGATCCAAAACATTTTGTCTTGAATTTATTGTTTTAAAAAATGTCACATTTCCTATTTATTTCATTTCATATAATCACGTGCTCAAAATGACATTTCTCTAGGTTTTATTGGCTGTTGTTATTAACTTGTTTTTATTAATCAAAGCTTTTGTGCAATGGTAACGTGTTATTAAAAGCTGATTTTTATAATGTGCAAGTAATAAAAATAAAATAAATAAACAAAAATAATAAAATGTTTATTTTTTGCCAACGGATTTTTTTGACGGATTTCCCTAATACCCAAAACAACATCATGTTCTGAAATGATAAAAAGCACACAAATATTAATCTAAATAGTGGCACTGGATTAATAACTATCCCCCTAGTAAAAACTTAATACGAGAAAGTTTAAACACGCATTTGATGTTTGTACTTTCATATGCTATATAAATAAATTTAATTTTCTATTTTCATTAATTATAGAAAAGAACTATATTAAAAATTTATAAATCAGATAAAAAAAGAAGGAATTATAAAGTGAGATGAATATGGAACTTCAATAAATCAGATTCGCATGAAACTTTTGTAACTTCAAAGTTTAAAAATCTCAGAGAAATATTCTTCTTCGATTCATTTACAGAATACATACAAGACAATTCAGTTTGGGATAAAAACAGGCCTCATTTGCATGGAAAAATCGAAGAGAATTTCAATTGCATGTAAGGCAATTTAATTTAGAACAAAAAATAGGCTTAACATACGTGGCAAATCACCGAGAAATAATCTTTCATTTATTAACAGAATATATACATACGTATATAAGACAATTAAATTTATGATCAAAATAGGATTAATTAACAAAAAAATCCTTGAGACATAATCTCCTGCTATTTTTATATAGAATACAAGCAAAACAATTCAATTTAATATAAAAATAGGCTTAATCGACATGGTAAATCATAGAGAAATAATCTCCGTAGATTTAATTTACAGAATTTGTGTAAAACAATTCAATTTAAGACAACAGAATCGTTAATCTGTGTAGAAAATCGTAAAAAACTATATTTTACGATTTATTTACAGAATTAAAAGACATAATTCTATTTGACAAAGGTCTTGATTTAATTAATTTGTCTGAAAATCATAAAGATACTCTCTTTCCATTAATTTATAAAACGTACTTAAGCTAATTCAGTTCAGGACAAAAGGAGAGTTAATCTGTCCAGAAATTAGACATGTCATTGTTTACAAATATTGAGTTAACATACTCATAGATGAGAACATAGCTGTGAACCGCAAAATTGCATTATCATCATCAGCGTTTCCATGGAAACGAAAGGCAGATGAATATAAAACTATGGCATTCGTATTTTAAAAGCGGTTAAAGTAGTGAGACATATATCTATTTCAGAATATTTTATTAAATATTAGAAATATTTTAGAATATAGGATTTCAATATGAAAATTAGTTTTTGTTAATAAAGCATGTCATAATGTTATATCTTCAAGACAATTTAATTAGCAGGAACAAGGAAAAAAAATGAGCAACTCTGTATTCTGTAATCTTTTTCCGTATACTTACATTGCATGTTATGTTTTTTTTTGAATTTTAAGGAAGGTAATACAATAAGAATTTTCTTTCTCTTGCAAACCGAGTGTATCGGAAATTTAAAGTAAAACACAAGATTAAAATGAAATATGCATAGGAGATTTCGATGCATCATGTCAGAACATCATTTCTTGAACGGCCAAGCACCACGTGCTCGTGCGAGTTGAATTATGTTTTTATTCATTTTGATTGTTTCGTCAAATGAGTCACTTTAGCATTGCAAACGACCCGAACAAACTCTGCCTCGCATTGATTGTTTGAAAAAATATCCCATTTCCTATCTATTTCATTTCGTATAATCGCGTGTTCAAAATGACATTTTTTAAGGTTTTATTTGCCGTAGTCATTCACTTATTTTTTTTAAATCAGAGCTTTTGTAATTGCATATGGCATCACGTTATTAAAAGCTTATTTTTAGAGATGCTCGTGCAGATAATAAAGTTTTTATTTTTCGCCTCCGGATTTCTTTATTTTTCTCCTACGGGTTGCTGTTGAGTTATTAAGTTCAAAGACGGACAGATATGATTTTTAATATGAACTTTTAGGACTCGATGAAATCTTAAATAAAAAGATGCTTTGATTTATTATCATGTCAGAACAGGATGTAGTTTTTGGGATGAGGTTGTTGGCGTCAGCAATAATCCATAGGCGAAAAAATAAAAATTTTATTATCTGCAATAAAATTTTATTATTAACAGCTCTTAATAACATGTTGCCATTGCATTTACAAAAGCTCTGATTAAAAAAAAAAGTTAAATAAAACCTAGAAAAATGTTATTTTGAGCACGCGATTACGTGAAATGAAATAAATAGGAAAAGGGATATTTTTTAAACAATAAATGCGAGACTAAAGTGACTCATTCAACGAAACAATTAAAATGAATGAAAATATAATTTAACTCGCTCGAGCACGTGGTGCTCGGCCGTTCAAGAAAGGATGTCCTGACATGATACGTTGAAATATGTATAGCAGATTTCATTTTAATCACTTCTTTTTTTCATTGATGTCTTTTTGATGATTCCAATGCTTCCTTTTTAAATTCTTAACGTTAGTTCACACTTTCTTCCTATATATAGTTTGATCAAATGTTCAATCCGTAATAAAATATTTTTTATTCATCCAATAAAATTCAAATAATTTTATAAAACTTGTCCTGGCGGACAATCGATGTTAATGCAGTTTTTTTTCAAAAAATGATTCACTAATTAAATTTAACTAGTTTTCAATATTTTAAACAGAGTTTTAGCAGATTATAATGAAAATTGACATCGACAGGTAGTAAATCAATCGGTAAAATGCAAGGATTTCAGTATTTTTCACGTGAAGGTGAGTTCAATTCTTCCAAAAATCAATAATTTTTTGAGAAATTATTTATATTAATTATAATTATTTAATAAAAAACAACTAAAACATTTTTTTGTTGTTGTCCACAGTAAGAATTGATATAAAGTTTTTTTTATATATATTATTTGTTCTATATTACATATAGAATCAGATAAAATATGGCGAGGATCGAAATATAAAAGATTTTAAGAATTTATTAGAAATAAAAAGGTTGCTAAATATTATTTGAAAAGATTTAAAATCTTATTTACTTTGTAAAACTTGCTGAATGATTAAATATAACGAGATCTTTAATGCATAAAAAAGGCTTCGTATCAAAGATTTCTTTAAAATTAGAAATCTGATGAATAAAAAAAATCCTTTATTAAACGGATATACATGATATTTTTCTTACTCCCTATATAATTGCTTTTAGAAGAAATACTATGTTACATTCCATTAAAAAGATATTTTCTCATCAGGTAACCTTAGAAACGACCCGAAGATTCCATCGTAGAGGGCCAAAGAATTGATTAAATGTCTGAAATGTATTTTTTATTTTTAAATTGCTTTCATGTTGTTGAACAGACGATGAGGAATTTGATTATTCCGTTCAATGATTTTATTTCGATGAAGATTATACTTAGATGAGCATACTTAATCGATGTTTGTGATATATTAATATCTGAAAGGATCAGAGAAAATATGTTTTTAAATGCTTTATGAGAACTTAAAAGCAGACGATATTAAATTTGCTGCTTTGATTTAAAATGATTTTTTTTCTTTTTACTGTCCTTTGTTCTTTCTTTTCATGGCCTTTTCAAACAATTCTACGATAGTTTTCAATAAAGGAAAAATAATCTTTTCTATGACTTCAAGGAAAGTATTTTAAAGGGATTATTTTTTTAAATTTAAATTTTAGCGTATTTTTTCCTTGATTTTAAAGATGTTCTAATTTGAAAGACAATATTTCGTTTTAAATGTAGACTCAGTAATTTACAATTAAAAAAAAAGGAATTTTCTCACAGATTTCTATAATTTTGAATAAGAAATTTCTTTAATTTACATATTTATCTACATTTTTAAATTTTTTTCGAAGCTATCAAAAGCAATTAAAGTATTTTAAGTAACGTTATTATACTTAAATGAATTTTCTTTCGACAAATCTTTGTTCGATGCTTGATAAAATTTTTCATTTCATTCTTTAACACTGATTCGTATATTCGTGTTATATGGCACATCATCACACAATCATTGTCAATTTATTAGAGTCCAAAAGACAATTAAAATGCATGTTAAAAAAAATCTGCAATTAAGCAGCATAGGCAGCTGTGTTTCCCCCCAAAAGTATGTCCCCAAAGCTATTTCTACATTTAATTAAAACATTAAAATTAATTAAACTACATTTAATTAATTTTATTTTTTAAGTAATTATTTGTCTTAAATAATTTAAATAATTTGCCAATTTAAACTGGTTTGAAACAATCACGAGACTTCTCTATCGGTCTCTATCTCTATCTCTTTTTATATATAATAATGATTTTTTTTAACTTTCATTTTCAATTATTCTAGCTGGTAAACAAAGTTTTGGAGCTCGAGCGATTTTGAGATGAAAAAAAAAAAACATATCCTTTTTCTAAATAGTAATCCAGGCTTAATCTCATAATTTCTGAATTGTTTCAAAATGGTTTAAACTGGTTAATGACCCAATGAAGACAATTCGTAAGAATTCAGAGAACGAATAATTTGGAAATCAAGTGGTAATTTTGGTTGGTGATAAATCGCCAAATGTGACAACCTTCTGCATTATTTTCTATTAACCCTAAAAGCAAAAAAAATGGATGCCTCAAGAGCGATAAATCACCAAATCATTGCCTACGCAGTTTGAGGCTTCAAAAACCTCACACCAAAACAACTTCCTCTTCTTACATGATAAAAGTAGTAATTGGAATTTCGCTTTAAAAACACACATAAAATAATGTTGAAGAATCTTACAATACCATCAATAAAGCCCAAGAACAAACCTGCTGATTTATTTAAAGAACTCCCCAGACAATTAAATTTACGGTAAAAGCGGGGGTTAAGCAATTCGAGAATTGATTGGGATGCCGCTTTGTACAAATATTGGATTACCATCCTGGCAGATGGGAAAATAGCCGAAGAGATCACAAATAGCTGTTGCCATGGAGACGGAACTTGGCAGGTTGATAACGGGTGGAAGTCAACGCATCGTTATGAGATTATATTATTTTGACTGTATTTCAGGCAGTTTGTTAGAATTTAAATGACATAAAATATTTTACTGCAAGAACTTTTACTGCTTTTTAAAATCTCTTTAAAGTTTATCTCGGTAGAATTTAAGTTAGCAAAGTAAAAGTAAGAGTAACGATTCATATGCAAACTCAAAGACAAAGATAGAGGTATTAAAACTTTCAACCTAAAAAATAATAAATTCACCATTGCAATTTTAGTAGACATTGATTATTTTTTCTTCTTACATCGGTAATTTTAAAGTAAGCAAGTCTTCAACAGATCAGTAGTTTTTAAAGTATGTAACTATTTGTATAACTTTAGCTAGAACTCTAAATTTAAACAAATTTTCATTTTGGGAAAAAAAATTGAAATCTGTAATCTAATATTCCATGATGTGAGATTATTATTACTTTTAAGGCATTGTTTGTCTTAATTAATTTAATTTCGTAGAAACTATTAGTGTAACTTAAGTTAAAAGTAAATTTAAACAAATTTTCATCTTGGAAAAAAAATTGAAATCTACTGTCCCATATTTCATGAGGTGAGAACATTATTATTTTTAAGGCATTGTTTATCTGAATTAATTTAAGTCATTAACCAATTTAAACAGGTTTGAAACAATCATGCGACCATCAGAATACGCATACGTCGATATATCAAGAATCGGGTACATAGCGGACATTCGCGCCAAGTTGTAACTCTTTGGTGGTGATAAGTCGTTAAATGTGACAACCATCTTTACCATTTCTTAATAACCCTAAATGCAGAAAATGGATCACCAAAAGTAATAAATCATGAATTTTCTACTAGTTCATTTTGTGGTTTCGAAAACCTTAAGCAAATACATCAGATTCTTTTATTATAAAAACATTTTAACACCAAAAAAATGTACAACGTTTCCATTGTCGTAAACTTTTGAATTTCTATTTTTAAATGATTTTTTTGGCGATAAATCGCCAATGAATTATTTCTGAATTATTTTCTAATAACCATAAAAAAAACGGACGACTCCAAAGCGATAAATCGCCAATGAATTATTTCTGAATTATTTTCTAATAACCATAAAAGTGAAAAACGGACGACTCCAAAGCGATAAATCGCCAAGTTGTAGTCTAAGCATTTTGACGCTTCAAAATCCTCAAACCAAAACAACATCACGTTCTCACATGATAATAAGAAGAAATTCATTGATTGCAGTATAATCATTTTTTGTTTATTTTATTGGGTTAAAACTTTACCTTCTTCCATTAAAATGTCATAGTTCAACAGAAATTTCCGATTTGCAGTTTAAAATTTCCATAACAGCAAGCTCTTCTATACAAGAAAACTTGATAGCAATTAATGCCAAACGGAACATCTCGGACAACAAAAAGACTACAACCCAAACAAATATCGTTATGGATGTTGTTCAACCGCGATCCGAAACTTCGTTTTCATCTGCCTTCCGTTTCTATGGCAACGGCTCTGGTGGCAATATCCATTTTGCGATTTCAGCTATTTTCCTATCTGCGTTGAACGGTAATCTAATTCTTCCAAGGGTACCTTCTCGGCCGATTTTCGAACTATTTAACCTCGCTTTTGTTTTAAATTAAATTGTTTCGGCAACACTCTTTAAATAAATCATGAAGGTTGCCTCTTCTGTATTTTTCGTGTTTTTAAAAGATAGAAGTGTGTTGTTTTCGGGGATTATATCGTGTATTACATATATATTAACTTTATTGTTCCTGAGCCATGTTTTTGTTTCGTTTTAATTTCAAAAAGCGCAAATGTTGCTTGTATCGTAATTTATAAATATATTTATTAGATCTAAGAGAAAAGCATTTAAACCCTTTTCCTCTTCCGTTTGCACATTATGTTCATGAATTTACATGTATAGGTGAACTGTCTGAGAAGTTTTATTGGTTTATGAAAAGATGTTTTATAAACGGGATAAATGTTTATTGGTAAAAAATCTTAAATAAAAGGCAATACGCAACCTACAAAAGTTGAATATTTGTTTTGAAATTATGATTTTAGTTGCCTCTTTGAAATTTAAATATAAATTATTAATTATAATAAATGATAATTATTATTCTTTGAATTGAAAAAATACTTTTTTTCCCGTTTTACCAAGATATCTAGTTCAAAACAAATAATCTAAAATCTTACTTAAGTCAATCAATTTCTACTTTAATAAAAAAATTGCTTTATTTCTTTCATTAAATAATTACAATTACAATTAATATAAATAACGTTTCAAAAAATTATGTCTAGCTAAAACAAAATCAGGTCTGTATACGTTGAAAATAAATCAGAACACACTGCACATGTGTGAATTTCAATCGTCAGTTGGGGCAACTCAAATGCGTGAATTTTCTACGCCAGTTGGGGTAACGCAATACAGACGGGAAATTTTTATTTTCCTTTACTATGCTTTATTATAACTAAAAAGTACTTCAGAATGAATCTGAAAGATCGATTTTAAGCCTAACCTCATTAGCATGACCCCCCCCCCGAAGTCTTACTCATTTGGCGGTGGAGAAATGAAAATGTTTGGTGGGAAAGTTAGTTTCGAATTAATTAATAAAAAATTAACCAAATTAAAGAATTAATATTTGAAAACGAAACTGTATTAACAAGTGTCATCCTCTACAAGTTTAAAAAAATGTATTTGATTTTGAGTGGATGAATAAAAAATATTTTATTAACGATTAGAAATTTGAACATGATTATATATATATATATAATTTCAAAGCATTTCTCTGATTAGACAGAGAAAGGGAATGGTCCATAAATAATCAATAACCAGACAGACTCTATAATTTTTTTTACTGCTTTTATACTGTCATCACTGTAATCTTCTCCACGATATTCTATGTATTTCTACTCAAATTTCATTTCAAGAAACGTCGGCTATTGGCGATTAAACGATCGATTCATAGATATTAATTACTGTCAAATACACTAGGATCATAATATAACCTAACTAATCATAATGTCGGGTTTACGGTTAGCCAGTTATAAAACGGTCATTATGCTGCGCATGCGTAAGAAAGGTTGAAAATGCTGTCCGGTCGATGGCAAGTAATTGCTCCGACGAGACATGTATTTTTTTTTGTATAGTTTGGAAAATTTGGCATCTTTTTTTGGAGTGAAAAATTTTATCATAGCCTTTCATACATTAATTCTGACTTTTTTTGTTGTTTGTTCTTTCTGATGCTGCGAGGTTGCTGTTTTTTTTCATTTTATTTGCCATTTTTTTCTATAGAATTCCAAATTTAGGTATGTTGACATTTATTTGTTATTTTACCATGTTTCTTTGTGTAAATATACATCAATTTAATAGATACGCATTGAAAAAGAAACTTTGGAAATTCCAAAATAGCAGTTTAATTCGGGGATGCCAAAACGGCAATTAATAGCCAAATATGGACTGCTTGAATCTTTGTTTTAAAATTGTGGCAAACATAAATCAGTGCCTTTCTACGCATGTGCTGCCTACTGGTGGAATATAAACCTGTTAAAGATAAACCGAAATTTGAATAGTTTTCAATTGCATTCGTCTCCATTTTTTAATTTCCATAGGATTGAGAGTTTTCATTTTTTATGATTTGGATATTTTACCTTGAATCATCCAAAATTAGCACTTCGGTTTCAAGAACATAGCATACGGATGAAATTTTCTTCAAGCAATTTAAAACATTTAACAATATAACGCATTTAAAATATCAACTGTTAAATCTTGTGGTTATACAATGTTCCGAATTTGTAAAACTGTTAGCCTCTGCAGTTAATTTCCTGATTAAAAAAAGTTTTACACATAACTTTAATGGATGCTGAGTGTATGCAGTGCCAATAACCCCTGACCTAGGAGAAAAATTTGAAAACGTTGGAGATAAAAGTGAAGGACCCAGAAAATTCAAGAATCTTGGTGATATCTACATTGGGATTAGAGTTCCAACAATTGTTCTAGAATCTTTTTTTCCTTTTCATTGAAACTATAAAAAGGCTGGAGTCAAAGCAAAAAACAACTATTTAGGGGCTGAGTAGTCGATTATAAAGGGAGTAATTGTGGTCACTCTGAGTGTTTTGTGCTGCTGCAGTTTTTTATAAACAAATTTGCTGTCTGTTTAATGCCATTTCGTGATCCCTCTTTCTGTATTTTGCCACTGTGTATTCAAGCTTTCTTGTAGAATGAAAAGTTTGTTGTTGTTGTTACTTATGGCACTTGCCTATGGACAAGCCCCCCGCTGATACAGCAGCAGATTTAAGCCGATAGGAGCGTCTCTTGTTTTCGAAGTAGCGCCAACTATGGCCAAGAGTACGACTTTAGCTACTCACTCACCACATTCGCTTGCACAACCCCTTTTTACAGGGGGGCACATTCACACATCTTACAGATAGAGCACAGAAGAACAACCATGCCCGAACCTAGGACTCCCAGAGCACGAGGAAGACGCGCTACCACGGTGCCAGAAAGCCGACATGAAAAGTCTTCATCCGTTATTGAGCCTATTGGATTTTTATCATATTATTACCATATTAGGTGGCTTTTTCTTTCTTAACAATGTATACATGGAAACACTGATTGGTGAAATTTCTCAAACATTTTTCTGAACATATATACAGTTCTTATAACATGGATGTTATAAATCTGACTAGAGACTTCAAGAAAAATATGTAAAGCAAGGACATTAATGACAATAAAAGAATTGTTAATAACTAAAAAAATATTTATAATTCTTTTTGCTAAAATATCATTTTGCATCTTTTTATCAATGTATATTTCAATGACTATCGAATCATAAACAGCTCATTTCAGATATCTATATAAATAAAAATGAATCTGCAAATATGTTGTTAAGCGCAAAACTTGAGAACAGAACGATCAACTGTACTAATTTTTTTAAAAAATATTTTCGTTAAGGCACGAGGAAAGTTCTTATAGAGAGGAAAAAATGAAAACATTGCGAGGGAAATAATAAAAAGGACACTTTCCTTACTTTCCCGCCAAATGAGTAAGCATTCAGTATTTTTTGTCACGCTAATAAAGTCAGGCTTAACGAGTTTTTGACCGATTTTTTCAAATGATTATGTTTAATTTCTTAGTGTTAGATGTATTTAAAATAAAACATTGTTAATTAATCGCTTTTTCGGACTCATTTTGAAATATTTTTGAATTAAAATAAAACAAGATAAAATAAATTTGAAATTTCTTTATTGTATTACGTTACCACAACTGGAGTAGAAAATTCACACTTTTGCAGTGTGTTATAATTGTTGATAACTATAAGTTCATTTTTATTAAATGTTTAAAAAATGTGTATAATACTGTTGCAGCTATTCCAATCCCGATCGGTAAATAAAATAGACTTGACTTGAGTTTAAAGAAATACGGATTTGATTTGCGGTTTAGCTTTATTTCTAGCCCTATAAATAAATTGTGTTTTGGTTAGCTGTGTGCTTTTCCATGCGTATAAAACCGAGGATAAAAAGTAGTTCGTCATAAATAATAAATAGTAGAAAGAATTATAATCAACTGCAGACGATAATTAAATATAAACATATTTTCAAATTCAAAGAAAACCAGAAAATCTAATAACAGTTATTTTAACGTAAAAATATAAACATCGAATAAGCTTGAAAAGGATTTCCTTAAATTTTACATTTTTTCACATAATTTAGATTAATTTTTATCAAAATACTATTTTAACTATACATGAATTCTTGTTCTTATAATTCTCTATATAAAAGCACAAAAATTAATGGCAACTAGAGACTGAGCGCATCGCTATTTTCCTAGATAAACAAATAGTCTGTGGTTTATGAAATAACTCATTCATCTTGAGAAATATATTTTTTTTGTAGACATATTAACAATGAATATTATTGTAGACAGCTTATATAAAATATTAATGCGACCATTTGCAAAAGATATGATGTTAAAGAACTAAAATAAATGCAACAGAAATCCCGTCTAAACAAAGAAAATGCAGTAAGTATTGTTCTAACGAATTGAAAAGTAAAGAAATAAGAAACTGGATGTGAATAATTTACATTTCCTCATAAAAGTTAAAGAATAAACATTTTCAGATACATACTTTAAATTGCAAGCAGCGAATTTAACTAATCTTTTCTTCTGTAAATGAAACGTAGGTAGAATATATTATTGCATATTTTTACTATAATTTATAATATACTGTAATTTATTTTGTCCCGCTTTAAACTTTGAAATTTATGGAATTATTAAAGATTTTCATTCTTTCTTATATTTCCATCTGTTTTCAAACATTGTTTTTCTTTCTGCTTTTCAAAATTAAGAAAAGATTACAATGGAATGTCATTAATATTTGTTTGAATTCCTCTAAAATATTAATTTCATTCAGAGGAAGTCAGCTCATGTTGTATGAAAAATGCAAATACCCATGCCTTCTAACTGTTAACCGCAATCTTTTTCATGTTATGTTGTGACGACATGCAAACTCAGATTTTAATTCGATGCGCAATTGGATTAAACAGGCATGATACTTGCATATTAATGATTTTATTCCATTACATGAATGAAGTGTGAGTGTAGTTAACCCCCTTGCTTGGCGTACTTTTTAAAAATCGCCAACCATGAATCTGACAAGAGTACATGTCAGCTCTTCCGGTCAAAAAGAAAGATAACCTTCGGTTGCCGAAGTAAAAAAAACAGGGTTGCCAGCATTGTCATATTATCGCCAATTTGCGAAGAAGAAGGTTAAATTACACTTCAAACTAAGATCCTTCACTTAAGTGCTTAATTTTGGTTAAAAAATACGATAATAATTATGCAAATGTAGGTTCTTTTCCCTTAGCCCGGCGCAAATGTCACAAATTTTGAACCAAATGAGAGTCGAGTCGCCAAGCTAAAAGAACGACGAAACAGTCTACGGAATTCTACATTATTTAGCGATTTTTCACTTGTGCCTGACTAAAGACCCCCCACCCCCACCCACCAAATTCAAAACATACATGGAAAGATTAATACTTACAAATATCTATTCAAAATAAACGAAAATGTGTGCGTTTATGTTGGTTCTCTATAGATCAAATCGTTCAACCTAGATAAACAAATAGGGAATTACGTATTAGACCGTCTTCGTCAACAGACGCCAACGGTTTAGTAACTCATTGGCGACGGATTTAAATTTGGCGATAGAGATCAACAGATTACACCATTGCCGGATAGCCATAATTGGCGGTTTAGCAACTCATTGGTGACGATTTCAAATTTGGTGATAAAGTTGGACGGTCTAATACGTAAGTACCAAACCAACAAATATCATACTGATATATTTTGGATAGTACGGACGTGCATTTCGAGCGAATATTATTTTGAAATTTTAATCAGAAATTGATGTGGTGTAAAATTTAAATGATTGGAAATATTAGAAAATTATTTTGATGTTTAACAGTTCTCAATTCTACTGAAAAAAAAATCAAACTACAGAATTTAGAAAATATTATTGCTTTATTTCTCTTATTTTGTTTCTTAATTGGTCTAATACGTAAGTACCATGTACTTACGTATTAGACCGTCCAAATTTATTGCCAAATTTGAAGTCGTCACCAATGAGTTGCTACGCCGCCAATTATGGCTATCCGGTAATCCGTTGATCATTATTACCAAATTTAAATCCGTCGCCAATGAATTACCAAAGCGGTGGCGACCGTTGGCGAAGACGGTCTAATACGTAAGTACCTGATTTACAGTATTTGTTCATTTGATTTTGACAACTTTACTATTTTTTAAATACAATAGTTTATAAGAAATGCTTTAATATAAAAATGTATGAATATAACTAGTTATTTTGAATGCCAGAAATAAAACAGAAATAAGCCTGGTTGATAGGATAATAAAGTATAAATGCTGAATTAAAATAATAAATGTTTTAGAAAATGTATTATTTCACATTTTTTAATTTCCAGTATGATACTATATTGATGTAAAAAACTGCAGAATTTATTTACAAATAATTTTGCTTATTTATACTTATATCTTTAATTTCTTTGTTTTTAATTTTGTTTTTCTGTAATGTTTGAATTTTGTGAATTTCTTTATCCAATGAAATTGCATTAATGTTTCGAAGACTTAAACATCAGTGCATTGAATAAGAAATATCTACGAAAAATATTATCTATGAAAAAAAACCTATTTTAAAAATACTAATTACTTTTTGCAGTTTTCATTACAAGGTAATTAAAGCGGTTATTAAGATAATCTAAAAAATTACCAATTCATCAAAAACCAAAATAAATCTCTTCAAAGTTAAGCCTAAATAGAATTAAAGCAACAATAGGATGCTAGAACAAAAGAAGAATATGGTGAAAAGAGATAATTAATGTTAATTTGAAGGACTTCCGAAAAACATAATAAAAAGATTTAAAAAAAAAAGATTTTTCCTCCCAATACAACGGACTTTCGAGATTCTTTTCTTCTTGTTAATTAAATATCCCACGCATCAAGAAGAGGGACGAAAGAATTAAAAAAAAATTCGAACAAAAATAATTAATACTTCCGAAAAGACTATAAATAAGAGCTTCCAAGTCGCGAGGTCTTAAAAACAGATTGCGTTTCCCGTTCATGCGCCTCTATATAATATGAGGAAATTAAACTTTAGAGCTTCAACACGAGCACAGCGCCATTAGAACGTTCTGAAAAACATTCTTTTTTGTTAGCAAGAGCGAACTTAAGCCTAACGGCAGACGATACGGCTCCCGTAATTGGAACTTTCCGGTCAAAGAATAATTTGCTAGCACTCTCGGCGTCTTAGTGCAGGGTCTAATATTTATTCCTTTGTAGGGGCACTTAGCTTAAAAGCTTTGGCCGTTAAATTCGTTTTGGGAACGTTTTTTAATATCCTCGAGAGTAATTGGATGTTTTTTCACTTAAAGAGGAGATGAAATTAGGTATGTTATTGGGTGTTGAGTTCATCATTCCTTTGGCTATTTTAAATGAATTAAATGCTAGTTTGAATTTTCATTCTGTATTAGAATTCTACAATGTTATTTTGAAGAGAAAATCTTTCCTTTATATATTGGTTGTGCAAATGAAACTAATTTCTGAACTGTCAGTGAAGAAATTTCAATCGGAAAAAAGTGTTCTAAATAACATAGTAAGTAATTATATTTTAGTGCTGTAACAAAAATATATTCACAATTTCTTCATTTATTGACTCAAATAACACGAAATATAATTCTGTTTCCTTTAAAATCCTTTCCCAGATAGAAATACATGCTTTTTGGTACTTTTCCATTAGCTGAGCTGCAACGAAAAATCGCCAAAGGAATTTGTTAGAATTACACATTATTTGGCGATTTTTTACTGTTGCCTGGCTAACGAAAAAGTATCTACTTATTTATCAAGCGGTTAATAAATTAGGTATTGAACAACAACAAGAACGCTCTTTATAAAAGAGGAAATTCGAAATGTTCTTTTCAATACATAATAATGGACTTATTTTATGCCACTTGGTGTTGTTCTGCCCAAAATTACTGATATGCCAAAGATTTATTTCATTTTAAACCTATAAATTCAAGTTTCCAAATAGTAAAAATTCGATTTTGTGAATCTTATTTTTAGGTGGCAGAGTGGTCTAAGCGATAACACAATTTTCGGAATTGTGATTGATTTTAATGGAATGACTCAGTTTATCATTTTTTTATTTCAAAATGTTTTATCGATTCATTTCAGTTTTGAATAGAGAGGGTCTGTGATCAAGTTTATTAACCCTAATTCTGCTTTTAAATATATTTATGAAAAATAATCATAATAATTAATTTTACTTCTTTCAATTCATTTGTAATGTTTCACTTAGGCTTATCACCGATAGCTTTGAAGTTTTAGTTTTATTAGAGTGTTGCTTAATATATCTATCATGGAAATAATTATAAAAGTAAGAAAAATGTTTAAAAAATAAACATAATTGTTAATGATGATTTCAAAAGTTTCAAATAAATAATTTAACTACAATGTTATGATAAGTTAGAGGGAATCCTTATGATAAATTATAGGCATGTTTAATTACAGGATGTATTATAGACCTAAAATTCAAACAAATGGAACATCAAAAAGCATTATTTAATAGGACCAGCAAAATGGGAAAAAGCATAGTCCTTCCAATGAAAAATTAATATTTCTAAATATTAGGCCATTTAATATATAGTCATACTTTGTTTTTTCAATATAGAACTTAATAATTTAGCGTGAACACAAATGAAATGAATAATTCTTTGAATTCTTGAATTCCTCTGTGTTCACATTGAATATTTTTACGAAAATTCTCACACACGAAGGATGCGAAGATGCAGACTTTATTATCTAGGGAAACTTGTATTAAATATACTCAACACAAACTACAAATTCGCGGCGAATTAATTATATTTAATACTCCAGTTTCGGGGGACACTAAAGCTATGGAACGTACGTCAACGAGAAAAAAAAGCGCTATCTTAAGCTAAGCCAACTAACGTAGCTTGTCGTCTGAACTGATCTCTTTCCTTTTTCTTAAGCCGCACCCTTTAAATAGCGTTCCATTAAAGTGGGCCGAGGAAACGTAGAAATGGCGCACTTCTTCCAGAAAACTGTGGAACATAATCCAACATTCTATAAGCACAAATTTTTATTTATTAACTTTTATTACACATTTTAGCTTGTATTAAAAACCGTTCGCGACCCCCATTACATCGCTAACGCATCTATATCGCAAGTTTGGTAAAATATGGCGATTTTCTTTTGTAAATCCCCTTAGAACGGTCTTTTCATGCTGCTTCGCGATTCCATTACAATTAATTTTATACAATTAAACTATTTACAGATATTTATACAAAAAACTCATACAAATTTACAATATCAAAATCTAGTTTACACAAAATTCATAACAATAGATAATTATAGAATATTGGAGTGAAGAGAGATTCATGGTGTTGGGCGGAAGAAGACACCAGCTCATGGGAATCATACCTTATTCATGTTTCTTCTTGATTCCACATCACAAGACACATCAAATCACATTCACACACTTAAAATGGACGAATAATATATCTCATGGCTTCAAGTTGGTTAGCCGGGATATCACAAAAGAGTGATCTCTCTTTCACTATAGAACTATACAAATACAATGTGTCAGAGTTTCATCTAGGGGCTAGTGTGGAGAGTATACACTATATTATATATATAGAAAGAGAGAGAGGCTTATTTTTAAATTTAATCTTGAGAGGCGTGCATTATGCACAAGCAGCACGGACACAAAAACAGACGAAGGTTACAAAGACATAAAGAGAATGAAATCATTTATCTCTGGTCTTACATACCATGATATTCTTACAAATCTAACACATTTCGAATTTTGGCCGGAATTCTTACACGTGTTGACCTAGACAAGAAAAACGCAGAAATTCTTTAAAAGAATTTGTTCTTTTACTCGGCACGTGGACCGATGGCGCAGGACTTTTACATAGCTTCGTTTGATTTATTAAAGAGAAAAAAGGGGAATAGGATCAAGAAATAAGAGAACCTTTTATAATGAAGTTACTGTGCGCTAAATAATACAAAATTTAGGAAATTAATTACAATTGGAATTATCATTACACACACACACACACATTGTTTACACTATTCAATTATTTGATAATTTTTAATTTGCATTTTCCTAATTCTTTTATTTTTATATTTTTAGAACTTCTTTTACATAACTCTTAGAATTTGATTTTTTTGAAATCATTATTTTGACTTCTTGACTAATAACATTTTTTAATCGAATTGCCTGTGATCTCCCTCAGGATATTTTCCTTAGGTAGCTGTCTAATTGAAAATCAACCATGGTTGTGAAAGACAAGAGTTCTTACATTTTATTCTTCTAAAAATTTTCATCCGTTACATAATTATTTTCAGTTTTACGATTCTTGGAGAAAACTCATTTTTCCATTGAGTATTTCGATTTATTTATGTTCTTTTGTTTATTTTCAAGGCTTTGTGATAAGGTGTCGGCTTCGGAATGGGTGTTTTTAGATCCAATTTCAATGAAAAAACCCCATTAGGTAAAAATAAGAAATTAAAATAAAATCTGCTGCGCATATTTCAATGTATTATGTCAGAACATCATTTCTCGAACGGCCAAGCAACATGTGCTCGTGCGAGTTAAATGATATTTTTACTCTTTTTAATGGTTTCGTCGAATAAATCACTTCAGCATTGCAAACGATCCAAAAAAAACTTTGTCTCGCATTGATTTTTTGAAAAAAATATCGTATTTCCTATTTATTTCATTTCATTTAAATACACTTAAACAAAATGACATTTTTTCTAGGTTTTATTTGCTGTAGTCATTAAATTAATTTTTAAAAAAATCAGGGCTTTTGTAAATGCATTGGCAAAGCGTTATAAAAAGCTGATTTTTTGAGATGGTCGTGCAGGTAATAAAATTTCAATATTTCGCCTACGGATCTTTGTTGATGCCAAAAACCTCATCTCAAAAACAACATCATGTTCTGATATGAAAAAAAAAAAATGAAATGGCTTTTGTAAATAATGAAAAAATAAAATTTAGTTTTCTGTTTTAGATATGTATTAAAATTTTTCACATTGTATGTATTGATCCAATTTTGAACAAAATGCATTATTTTTTGTTTTTATTGTTTTACATATGAGTGTATATTTTTCTAAACCGCAATGACTTAGATAAATGAAAATCGGTGATAATGTGATAATTCAATCGTTAGATCGTTAACAATTTTTTTCAACTTGTCAATAAGAAGGCTCCAAAATTCATATTTAGTTTTCTTGATAGTTCGACAAAAGAAAAACGAGACATATGTCACTGTACGCTAAAATCGGTAATAAAGGCAGACATTCCTCTGGTACTGATTCGTAAATTCCCTTCCGCCTTGCTTAAGTCTGATTTCGACCTTGTTCATAAGCTTGCTTTGCAGCTGAAAATTTCACTCGAAGAAATGATATCTTAATTTAGGAAGTATATCTCGGAAAGAATACACCTACTTAATTGACTTTTAGAGCAATGCTTTTTATTTTTTTCCTGTAACAATATATAGATGGCAGCACAAGTCACAATTTTCTCGATATTTATTACTTATTCTAAATTATATGTTTCTTTATAATATGATTGTGAAAGCTGAACTAGGAACGATTTCGTCGTTTCGCATATTTTTAATTATTTTCTAGTAGTCTGAGTACGCTTTATTGATGTCATTTACTGTGATAATTTTTAAATATTACCTTCTGCATGTCTATCAATATTGTCAAAGCTTTGAGTCTAATATTAATAAAGTTGGGTATGTGATAGTGTATGTGTGTCAGGGTTATAAGGGTCAGCAGTTTGACCTGGAATGATCAGACTTGTAAAATAAACACTCTGGTGAATGCCATTTGCACTTTAGAGCGACTCGAAGTGCAATTTATACTTAGAATAAAACTGAATTAGAGCAATTATAAGTAAATTTTAATCAATTAAAAATTAATAGAAATTTTGGTGGTGTTCGGTCATAACTTTGGAAAGTATTATATTTATACATTATTTTAAAATACACAAAATTATTCCTTTAATAATTCGTTTTTTTATTGTGTAATTAGTTCAACGGAAGTAATCTTTCTAAAAGTTTCTCGCATTGACTATAATAAAGGTTCTATCCTGGAGAATGCATGGCAATGGCGTACAATAAATAAGAAATATCAACCTTTGGCGTAAATTTAGCATTTTTGATGCCATCCCTGGTGAGTTTATTGGCGATAAATCCATGGCATGTGATTCAAAATATCCAACTGATCCAACTGATTCATTTTAATTATATCCCAACTGATTCAAAAGAAAATTTGACACAAAATTGCACTTGTAGTCATAAAATCCCATATCAAATTCGATGTATTTAAATAACTTAGTTTTTGATTTCTCATGTGCAGGTCAACAAAAAAACCCCAATTCCTAGTCGGATTTGGCTCAAAATTCTATAAGTATATAGAGGTAATATATAAAAAGCATATAGATGTAATTCTTCTTACCGAATTTTATAGATCTAGCTCTCTTCATTTTCTAGTTATTGGGTTAAATTAGACTTTATTTAACTTTATCTTGAATTTTATCTTAAGAATTTTGCTCAAACTCTTCCAGAAATCTACAAGTTCGGTGTCAAGACAGTACGGTTAATTTCATCCGTTTGCCTCAAATTGTTTTCTAGCTACCTTTGTTGCAGAGAGACAGACGGACATTACTTAAAAAAATGTGTTCCATGAACTCAAGGACGTCTAAAACGTGAAGATTCTTCAAAACCTCACTTTCGAATGTTTTTCACGATTCCAATACTTTCTTTTTTAGTATTTATACGAGAAATTAAAAATAAGTGAGCTTATTTTAGTATATTTCACTGTTGATGAGAAAGCTAAATCGTTTTTCATAGTTACTACTAAAAATTCCTGTTACAAATCAGTAATTTTGCTTCTCAACACGAATAACGTCATCGTAAGAAAGACCGTTTTATGATCAGCTCGGTTGCTTGCTGAGCAAAATCAAATTTATTTGATTATCGAGTTCTCATATATACATAAAAAACATGGGCAGTTAATCAATAAGTTGATTAATTTAAACTAAAATTTAAAGGAAAAAATTGGCCAAATATTTCATTAATAAAACTCATTGAATAAAAACTATAGTAGAAGTAGTATTTTATAGAGGGTATCATCTAAAACTTGATAAAAATCTACTAATCTACAGTAATCTACAAATCGGTTTCTACAGTTCATGAGACATCGTGTACAAAGACACAGACATAACTTTATAAGACTGAATAATATATTAATTATTATATTTATCACGATATTGAATTTTTCTATTACATTTCTTTTTAATAGAAACATGCTATTCTGTATACCGAGAAATACGAGTTTTATACGAGAAGATGTTATTTTGTATAATTCAATTAGATTCCAAGATTTAATTTCTCTGCATGCAGCTTAATACTGTTTTCTAATTAAACAAAGGAAACAATAACAAAGACAATTTTCTACGAGAATTCCAGCCATGTAAAGTAGTTTCATTTTCTAACTTGCTTCTCCAGGGAGAGTAAAAACATGAATCCTCCATTACGGCGCGTTCGTAAACCAGAGTAATAACAATTCACGATTGCAAAGAAAGAGAATATTTCATCACATGAGCACTTGGGAACGTCAGAATAGTGGATGCTTTTAACTGTGAACCAAAAGCAGCATTTCATTATATTTTTTCATTATTCTGTCATATCTATTATTATCTTTGCATCACTTACAGCATGGATTTCTTTGATTCTTTAATCAATGAATCTAATATTTTGGGGGAATTTATTGCTTTTTTAATCTACATAAAAGTAGAATTGCAAAAATGTTCTGAAGAACAGTGGTTTTTCCTTGCTTAAGAAAGTATCTTGAACTTTCCTTATAATTAATTCAAATGAAAAAAATAAAAACAAGCTAACATATAACGATCATATACACATTTTCTACTAATGTAGGTTTGTCTTACACTTTTAAGTAAAAACACATTCTTTTAATCTTACTAAATAAATGCGCAATGGATGCTATAGTTATCCAAACATATTAGCCATTGTGCTAATAAGGCGTCCATCGATAAACGCAGACGATAAATATTTTGAATTTTCAAGAAATAAGATTTTGTTATATATTCAATTAATTTTTGCTGTAAGATTATTGAGTTTTTTTTATTTTGTGTATAAAATACAGTGAAGGATTAATTTATGTCTGTTTTGGGAATTAGAGTATTGTTTTTGTTTCTGTTTAGAAATTTTCATCCAAAATAATATTGGCTTAATCTGAATATAGTTATGGTTTTATCTGTAGTGGCTAGATTTTTAATTGTAATATTAAATAACTCATTTTGAACATATATAAATTAAATAAATTGACAGCTAAATTCTATTGTAGATTATTGTTGATATCTCCACGATTTTCCTCGATATTTTAAATGCCAGACAATATCGAGAAGATGTTCGTAACATTGTTATTAGATGTTTTATAGTTACAGGATAAATTTGACAAAAAAGTGTTAAATCATTGCTTGATAATGCATTTCAATAAAATGTTTTTTTATGATCTAATTTTGAGAAATAAGGTTTTAAAAAATAGTTAAAAGTTAAGAGAAAGTAAATGCCATCGGATTTAAGATTATTAACTATATAATTAATATTTTTTTTGAATTTATCCTTCTCATAAAAAAGAGCATTTGTATAAAAATATGAAAATTATTATTTATTATTTCTTAGACGTTACAAATAATTCTTATTCCATAGTTCCGATTTTTCAATTTTTGAAAAATAGGCTTAACATTAAACTGTAATTAGAAGACCAATTTTTCAACATGTGTCTAGTAAATGTTGAATTTGTTATAAGGGTACAAGTTAGGCAAGACTTTGATGTGAAATTTCACCTTAACTACCACCGTATTCATTTGAAAAATATAACTGATTTCGACTCAGCAGATATCTTTCAAATATATCACTCAATTTAATTTTAGAGCCAATGGTATATTCTGGAAGAAGTTAAAGAATGTAACTTCAAAAATTCAACTTGAGCATTGCTTAATATATTCAGCTATAAGACCGTGTAAAAATAACCTTCCTGTATCTTCAAAAGAAATCATGAGCAAAAATGCTGAGCATTTGCATTCTAATTATTTGTGCTTGTAATAACTTAAAAATCAAGTAAAGGTGGTTAGTCTTTATTTTTTTTTTTAGAATTTCTATTTGGAATTTAATTTTATTCAAAGCTAGCATACCATTTCCGTGATTTAAAATTATTTGATATAGAACGTCAATTTATATTCAATCAATTTATCAACGTCAATTTATTAATTCATTCTAAAAACTAAACAAATCTGCAAAGAGTTATATTTAGGGGGGGGAGAGTTATATTTAGGTATTTATATATATTAATATACTCGAAGGTATGTTAATATATATAAATCGCAAAAAAAGAGGACAACTTATTATTCATAGTACAACATATTCAAGATATAAATAAATATAATAAGGTAATAAACCTCCATAAAATCGTTTGCATTTACTATCATAATTTTCAACAAAAAGAAAATTATTTTACGGAAATGTACCAATGGTTAGAGATCAAAAATGGACTTTCAATTTATATAGAAAAGTTGAGAAATTAAAACAAACTTCGACAAATGCAATAAATAATTTGTGATCATCAGTTTGTTATTTAATTTACTTCTTTTTTATTACTGAATATTCAAATATACACAAATGATAATTTTAATAAATCTAATCGCGAATAAGAAGTCATCAATGATGATAAAGATTTAAAATTGGAGGTTCTATTTAATCATGTGTATAATTTTCACTTTTAATAAAGCAAAATGAATCAAACGAAACTGAAAATCATGAATTTTATATGCACATAAAATATAATAAATTACACCTACCCCCAAAAAACGTATTACAACACTTTTGTCCATAAATAGCTCAAAAGATTTCTTTAGTTCTTTGATAATACTATCAACAATTACTAATTACAATTTATAATTGTGCACAATTGAACAAAGAACGAAATTAAAATCATTACAAACTTTTTTTAGCTAAACTTTAACAAGAATTTAAATCCTAGCCTAGAAAATCATATGAATATGCAACTAGAAGTGTTTTTTTGCGCATTTGTTTAATTTTTACATCTCATTACATTTTAAAACTTTTCGTCCA
Organism: Argiope argentata; assembly: GCA_026289955.1. Classification (NCBI taxonomy): domain Eukaryota; kingdom Metazoa; phylum Arthropoda; class Arachnida; order Araneae; family Araneidae; genus Argiope; species Argiope argentata. The sequence continues at coordinate 3,293,153 of JAOUZG010022949.1, forward strand.
TTAATTATTATCCTTTATTTTCTTAAAAATGAAATAATTCTAGCATATACAAATAAAGCATCTGGTTTTATACTTTTAGCATTTATAAGTCAAATAAAGGTAAAAAAGGTTGCCATTAAAAATAAAATTCAAAAAAGAATTCTTTAATCTGATCTGACTTTATGGTTAAAAATATCAGCTGCAATTATTAAATGAACAAAATAAAATATTTATCTTATTAAAGTATTTTTTTAACGGATTGTTTATCCTTTTGCAGTTAAATTTAAGAGCCATTTTGATCTTAATTATTTGTAATAATCTTTCATTAAAAACAAAAATACACACTGAAATGGAAGAAAAATTCTTGCTTTAATAATCTGAAGTAACGAAGAAATGTGAAGTGAAGTAAAAAGCAGTTTTGTTCTTTGTCTTGCGGGCTTAATTATGTACTCTGATAAATCAATTGAGATAATTCTATTATTTTATTTATTTTCCTTCATTTTGAAAAGAAACAATTGATAAAAATTTTATTTTTAATCATTACTTTTTCGTCTGAAATAAATAAATCAGATATTTTGTTTCTGAAAATAGTAGTTATTTTCTTTAAACAATGGTTTCGATTTCAATTTAAAATTATTTCATTATAAATTTGGCAACACAAACAATTGTTTTGAATTTAATTCCTGATTTGTTTTAGTTTCTATTATAATACTTTAGTTAATTAGTAAATTAAATTTCGTTTGTTTTATTGTCTTAATATTTGGATAAAAAAAACTTGTCGTATGTTATCAATTTCTAAACGAGATGTCTAATTATTAAATAAACATAACCATTTTGAGAAAAGAGGATACAATAATAACGAACGGTCTCATAAAAATATAATCTATCTATTTGAAGAAGTGGTTAATTTACTAATTGTTGGTTAATCGATGTAAACAAAAAATTTTAAAGGAATTTGTAAAAACGACAAATTCTATTGTATTAAATCAATTTGGTAAACAAATGAAATCATTTGTTATTTTTATTAGGATTAGTTTTGAGAGATAGTAATCTTTACAAATGAAAATGATATTCACAAATAATTTTGCCCAAGAAGATAAGGTCACATAAAGATTATTTTAAAGAATATTTTGTGGGAACTAATAAAATATTTAATCTTTTTTTAACTATGCACTGTTTTTCAATATATAGAAAAGAAAATTTAATGTTTAATGTAGACACTTTTTTAAATGAAAACCCAAACATATTTTAAATAGTTTTATCTATTTGAATCCCAGTTGATATTTAATTCAGTTTGAAATGATTTTTAATTAAGGTCTAAAGGATTTCTTTAGAATCATTTATAACTCATTGAAAAATTTCATAATTTTTTAAAATTTTGATTACCCTTGTTATTTTATTTTTTTATTAATCGACTTTATACTGTAAGTGCACCTACTAACAATTTTCCGAAAGAATAACTTATTATTATTCTTTTGAAGGCGCTAATAAATTATTTTATGTGATCTTAGGGAAAAATCCATACATAAAATTCATATGACTCTATATTGGTGATTGTATTTATTTATCTCTTTGTATTATTGTGGCCTAATTTACTTTATGAAAAAGAATAATCTATATAATATATCTTTTTGAATACTTTAATGTAAATAAATTTATGGAAAATAATGGTTATCTGTTAATGATTTGAGGGATATACCATGTAAAATGGAAATGGTGAACTCAGGGTCCTTAATCTCCAGATTGAGCAGATAATATAGGTAATAACATGATATGGTCATATCAATTCATGAATAAAAAATTATATGATACTTTTTTCCCGTATATTTTCTCTTTGATTTTTCTCATGCAATTAATTCACACATTAATTTTCCAAATAGAAATACTTTATAATATTTTGAAATCTTTGTGAATATATTTTGGGAAGAAAAATAAAGACATTTATAGTAAAATATAGCAAATTTTTTTAACAAGATTCCTTTTCTTTTCGATTTTTTCAAAAAAATTATTTTCATTTTCGTTACAGAAATGACACTAATGTTATTTATTTGTTACTCAAAAATTCGTTATTAATATTTACTAAAATTCATATCTAATAATAAATTAATACAATATTAATGTATTGTTTGTTTAAATAATGTATTTTTCTCTCTAAATCAAATGAATGAAAATATAAAAATATTTTATTTTAAAATGGTTATGTCGGAAGAAAATCGCTGGAAAAATTTTTGTATATCAATTCTTTGCAAATAAATAAAACGAATTTTTCACATAAAATATGAGAAATATATAAATTGAATTCAATAGCAAATAAAAAGAAAAAAATGTAAATTTAGTGTGATAGATTCTTTTTTTTTTTATTCTCGAATTCATAAAATTGGCACGAATTGTTCATCTCATAAAAAAGATGGCACAAAACTCAAATGGCAGAACTTTTTAAAAAGAGAAAATTAACTTAGAATTCTGAAGAATAAATTTGTTTTTCTTTCTTAATTTAGAGAAACGTTTTTTCTTTATCGCCTGACTTTCGAGTTAATAGTATAAGTCGAATTTGCCATTTTGGAAAGACGGATAATTTTTTTATTCCATTTCATATCACAGGTTTTTATCACAAAAGAACATCATTAAATCGATAATTGTTTTTTATTTCGTTCCATGCATTTTTGTTTTACTTTTGAAATATATTTAATGAAATTGTTTTCATGAAAAGAAAGAAATGATTAAAAAGGATAATTATCGTTTGTTTCTAATTTCTTTCAAAAATAATATTGTGTATTTCAGACAATTTTTTTTGATAAATGATGCGATGTGATTTAGCATTAAAAACGGTAATCAGTAAAAAGTATTATCTAGATATTTGTATTTATAATACTTTTTATCGAATTGTTGTCATTCCGATTTAAAATTATGTTTAATTTATAATTTAGATAATCTGTATTTTTTACAATTTGATTTATTTCTAAATGAAGTGTAATACTTTTATTTAATCGACCAGCCTGCAGCGATCAATTTTGAAGCAGAAATTTTGATGGCTAGAACAGCGTGGTTGAAGGCATGCCATAGTTAAGTAATTAAAATTATCATTAGCTTAGTTCCTAACTAAATCAATTTGTTTAAAACACTAATTATCTATAAGTAAAATATTAGAAAAATATAATTCTTTTTGCCAAATACAATTGACATGATTATTAACTGCTTATTTAAGTTCACTCAGTTATTATAGTTCTCATGAACTATGAACGTTTGATTGGCTATCATTCTATAAAAACGCAGATACCAATTATGAATTATAATAGATAAATAATAGAAATATCACTTTCACAAAATTTCTAAAATAAAAAAAATATTAAAAATAAATCAGTAAATGATTAACACATTGATTAAGTTAAAAATGATTCGGAATGTGGAAGTGATTGATGGAAGTAAATCGATAGATGAAATGTGGAAGCGATTGATGGAAGTAAATCAATTGATGAAATATTGAAGCGATTGATGTGTAGCAGCTATATCTGTGTATTATTATCTTCGTTTTTACAAGTTTGTTTTTTAAAAATTGGCAACATCAGTTGCTTGTCGTTGGAGTAAAATTGATGTTGACATGAAATAGCTTCGCTTCTTTTTAATAAGAAATATTATCTGCATTAATCATTCTGAAATTATAATAACATTCTTATAACCTATCGTTATGAGCTGAATATAACAGCGCTACAGATGGAAGTAAATCAATTGATGAAATGTGGAAGTGATAGATGAAAGTTAGTAGAATAATGCAATGCTGACGTGATCGACGGAATGTAAAAAGATTGCTGAAATGCGGTAGTGATTGATGGAAATAAATAGATTAAAGAAATGTAGAAGTGATTGATGGAAGTAAACGTGGAAGTGATTGATGGAAGTAAACGTGGAAGTGATTGATGGAAGTAAATGTGGAAGTGATTGATGGAAGTA
>JAOUZG010022949.1:3297089-3309608 GCA_026289955.1 Argiope argentata
AGGAAATCTGGAAGTGATTGATGGAAGTAAATAGATTAAGGAAATCTAGAAGTGATCGATGGAAGTAAATACATTAAGGAAATGTGGAAGTGATTGAAAAAAGGGTCCAACTATAGGAACTGTATAGGACTACAATGTCTAAAGCAGACATTCCCCGTCATTATGCAAGATGAATAGGCATTTTTTGTGATGTTATTGAACAATCAAAGAATATTATAATGTGAATTTATATTTAAATGTCTAAATGTAAAACTGTCTTATCCCCAGAAAGATTTCGACATTACTTTTTTCACTTTAAATATGTTGATGATCCAATCATACAGAGAATATTGTTCAGTATTAAAATACTAAATGCATTTCCTGGAGGATTTTTCATTAATTTGAAAGCTGAGTAGCAAGATATTTTTTATCAGATCTGGATAAAGAAATAATATAATATATAAAAGATTAGCAAAAGTAGTAACTCTGTAGAGACTGTTGGCTGCAAAAGCAAAAACGTTGTAAAGGATATCGACTGTTTAATTCAATTTGATTACTCAATTATGAATTGGTAGCTATTATTTTTTATTTTATTAAAAATACTTTAATTAGATAAATAATATCTCGTCTGGAGAAGAGGAAACATAAAAATCGCTATGTAAATTTACATTATTATTTTTTTGTGAATTATTAAAAAAAATGATATCCTCCTCCCCATATTTTCACTTGTGATTCCTGTAAAACTTGGTTTCTAAGGGTCCTAAAAAAGTGATTATTAAGGTTTTGTATTTCATTACAGGCAATGATTTAAAAAGTTACCAATTTACTTATGTGTTTATCAAACCTGAACAACTAAACAAAAACAATGAAAAAAACAACAACGATTCTTTATTTTTACTGGCAGACGAATAATTGCCGACAAATTCCAAGCATTCTTTCAGGGTCACCTTCCATGAAATTATTTCTATGGAATATTTGTCTTTTCTTTTGCTGTCTTCTTACTTGAAACTTTTTTTCCGAAAAAAAAAGAGAAGAAAAAAAAAGAAAAGAAAAAAGAAGAGAATTCTGCAATTTTCTTTTCAGGGAGTACATTCCTTTTAAATGACAAAATAAGCCCAAGAAAAACTCATCGGAAAATAAACCGTGGGCGTAAAACTAAGTAAAAAAAATAAAGAAAGGAAGTTTATACACCGAATGAAAATGTAGATTCGATCTTCGGAGAGTTGATTTGTTGAAGAACGCAGAGAGAACTTTTAGATCACCGGGGCTTACTTTCAATTGAAAGGGTCCTTCACGAGACGCTGGAAGTTTTTCGATTCCTGAACCTTTTCCAATTTAAAATCCAGGGAATTGATTTCTGGCGATGAAAAGATATCACCGAAGAGGATCTTTACAAAGTTTTCGAGAATTTTGCACTCAAACTCTTTTCTTGGGCAGCCATCTTGAATGGAATCCTAAAAATGGAGTGGACATCGAATAGATTTGTTTGATTGTAACTCCCTGAATTCTATTTTTAAATAACTCAGACGGGGAGTTTCTAATTCGAATTTGGAGAAGAAGATCCTTTATTTTATTTATGATTAATTTTCTTTTTTACAAAATGCTATTATTAAAACACAGTTATGTGTAATGCAGAAAATGTTTTGATCTGAAAAGTGATAAAATTGAGTCAAATTATATTGTCGTATTACCGTGTTAAACTGTCTCAAATGGATACTAATGGGGGCGGAATAGCTTGGATGGTGGAGCAATGGACTCGCACTCCTTAGGTTGCAAGTTCAAAATGTGCATGTAATGTAGGCATGTAATTTTTATCTAATATTATTTTAATTGTTTAACCTTTAACTTAGCAACAGTTATCTTTTAATAGACTCGCATTCGATTGAAAACGATGGAATGCATTTGACCACCACAACGGAGGTATTGATTAAAATGGTTAATAGAGTTATTCTATGAAGTGCATTGTAATATTCTAAGGATTAATGTTTTATTTAAAGCAAAATTTCAAAGAGTTTGACTGAAGATAAGATTTTTTTTTCTTAAAATTTCAACTTAATTTGATTCAAGCACAGATACTTTTGCTATCAATGATTAAAGCATTTTGCCATCTAAAGAGTTGCCCATATTACGTCTGGCTTTAAATAAACGGTTTCACTTATCAAACTTATTTTTTTAAAAATTAAATTAACATGCTAGAAGTTATTTTTAAATATATGCATTTTATTTTTTAATTATGTATATTATGAAAAAAAACCTGAAGAAATTAATTAAAATTCTTAAAAAAAATTAGCCCTGACAGATGATTTTCTAATTAATTTTATGCTCTTTTTATTAATAATATGAAATCATAAAATAATAACTTTAACAAATAGAGAATTAAAATAATTATTTTGCTGAATTTTTCTATTATAGTATATTAAAATCAGTTAAATGTATGGTTAACATACTTAAACTTTTTTTTATTACATTTTAAACATCGATTAAGTTTGTATACTAATATTTTGTATACTTCATATTTTTAAGTTTATTATTGTTAAATTTATTTGTTACATTTAAAATTTTCACTTAATTTATTTATTAATGATATCCATATTTCAATGTAAACACACATTGTAGTCCTAATATATTATAATGCACAGTACTCATTTTTATAGATCGTTTAAGTAAATGGTATAGCGGAATTCCGATAAAACCCCTCCATTTACAATTAGCTATGTTCTCATTTTTAATCTATTTTTTGGGGGGATCCATTACCCACAGTTCATTGTTTCCAAGCAGCTATCTGGAATGCTGAATTAGAAATTCCACACTTCCTGTAATAAAAACGCCACTCTACAAGAACACAAATTTATTTAACGTAACACAACAATGGTAAGTAATATTTCTTGTTCTACGTTAATGGTAGACCCTTTCAATGTAAACGCAAACTCCAAGCTCCATAAATTGCCGAATCCGAAAATTGGACAGAAAATCGGTGCGAAACTCATTACCAAGTTCTCGGGAACCATAAAAGTGAGAACATCAAGCGATAAATAAAATGCAGCCATAGAAATCCCGGAAGAAGTTCGCGGAAGAATCACTAACTAGAATACGTCATTTCCTGGCATTAAAAACAAATATATCGTTCGTTAAGTATCAAAGATGGATAATTAGAATCAGTTCAAGTCAGTTGACATCAATTTCTGGTGCAATCGTTTTTCTTTATTATTTTTGAAGCATCAGCGCTATTAATTTCAAGTAATTTATTTCTGAGTTAAAAGTACCGAGTTATTTTTAGATGACAACTTCCAATCAAATGAGAATGGCGCGAATTTTGATTAAAGAATTTTTGAAAAAATATCGTCTGAAATTTAACAAACGAAAACAATATTTGCATTAATCATAATATTACGTTAATAATAAAGATGTGTTCGTTTAACTTTTTTTTTCGTTTGGTTTTTAATTAGGAAACAAAATAACAATCTGGAATTTACCAAACGAATATAACGAATAAAAATAAAATTAATTATTCTAATATTCTTTTTCATGTGAATAAATTACTTTTGAAAAAAAATTATATAAGTTCTCGGAAAAAGAAACTAATTATTTCTGAAATATGAAAATTCTGTTTTGACTTTGTTATTGTATTCTTTGATATTAATATTTGTCTACAAGAAGAAAATTTTCGTTTCGAAAGGAATATTTAATTACTTTTGTTATGGGAACAGCTGTCAGTAAGAAAAATGTCGAACACTTAATATTTTTTTGTTTTGAAAACCGGAAAATGATTGCTCTATTCACTGGTGATTTGGAAAAAAAAAAGGAAAGAAAAGTAATGCAAAGATCCCCCCCCCAAGATACAAGTTTATTATTTCATAAAAATAATTTTATTTCAGATAAAAAAAAAATATTAACTATTATTGTCTGACTTCCGTAAAGTGTTTAGATTAGTCATATTTATGTCCTGATTTAAAGTGACAGGAAAGCTATTTTGGGACCTAACTTTGAATATTGGTCTGATGACGAGGACGGCAATTGAACAGCACTTCTCCAAACTCCCAAGTAGAGCCATACCTGCTTATACCAGTATTGCTTTATTATTACGTATGATTCTTTGATAGCAGATGCGTTTTTAAAAGGATTAACAAAAAACTATGACATCATAGCTGTTATTTCATCTCAAAATCGGTCGAGAAATGAAAATGAAAGTTTAAAAAAATTATCATTATTTATGTATAGAAAGAGAGGGATTGTTTCAATACAGTTCAAATTGGTTAATGACTTAAATTAATTAAGATTAATAATGACATAAAAATAATGTTTTCACATGATATCTTGAAGCTTACGATCGAAGATTTCATTTTTTGTAACAACTTTCTGAAAAATAAATTCTTTACGTTCTTTAAAAGATTAGAGACAGCAAGAAACTAAACTCATTCATGTAATAAAATTTTCACTTTTAATTACGCATAACAACGAGATTGTACAATCTAAAAATTTTAATTTTTGCATTTTCTTCATGTTGAAATTTTTTAAAAACATATAATTTATTAACTTAAACAACGGAAATATGCTTTCTTTTGATGATAAAAGAAACTAATTTTTAAAGCTGTTTCCGCTGTTAAAACTAATCACACAGAATTCATTTGACATAAGCAGAATCGCATTCCACTTGTATAATTGTTAACTGTGTTACCAAACGATAAAAAGCTGAGTCCAACAAATTTCCAAATTAATGAAACTTCACGCTCGAGAAAGTTTGAAATGCCTCAAAGACATCAAATGATAATGACATTGTTTGATATAATTAAATTTGACAGATTAATTTTTGTCATAAAAGACCTTTTCTGGGAAATTAATTAAACGTATGAGAATTGCATTCTTTTCGTTTTTTTTAATTTACAAAAGTATGACACAGTGTTAATTAATACGAAATTTACTTAACTTTTGAAATCCATTTTATTTATTTATTGGAAGAATCCTTTTTTTTCTCTTAAAAGCAAGGTATTACTGGTTCGAAATCAAAGTCCTTCGTCTAAATTCAAGAGATTCCGTGGAGAGTTTCAAAAACTGATCGTTTGGTATTATGTGGGTCATATTTCTTAATTTTAATGATTAGTAGATGAAAAAATAATTCGACACATAATTATTCACACAATACAAGGGCTTGTTTACTGATTCAAAATAAATAAATAAATAAATTATTTAAGTTAAATATCTCTCAAAAATTAATTTTTTTAATCAGTATTTTTAATAATTAAAATTCAAAAATAAATAAATAAATAAAACGTCGAAATGATGTACTGTATTGAATAAGGAGCCATTTCAAAAGATTAATATTACGTAGAAGTTTGAATAGCGAGTTTTCGAATCATGTGTCGTCCTTGTCCTTTGAATATAGATTTGAAACGAAGATGCCCATTACTAAATAAGCCAAGCAGAACTAAATTTCATTGATCTAATCAAACAACTCATTCTTAAAAATTTCAAAAATATATAAGTTTAAAACAATTGTTCGAACGTCCCACCTTATTTGTTTATATTTTACAATATGAAAAGCTATTGGCGAGTAATTGACAGTTCAATACATTTAAATGTTGCTTGCCTTGATGTGGGCTTCCTGGACTAAAGTCCCAGTTCAGGCATGGTTGTTCTTCATCTGCTGCAATCAGTGAGATGCATGAACGTGCCCCCCCCCCCCTGTAAAAAAGGGTTGTGCAAGCGAATGTGATGCGTGAGTAGCTAAGACGTACTCTTGGCCTTTGTTGACGCTATTTCAAAAACAAAAGACGCTCATTCGGCTTACTTTCTATTGATGTATCTTCAGCGGGGCTTGTCCAATGGCAAGTGCCATAAGTAACAATAAAAACATAACAAGCAAAAGCGGCGAACACAGCACACAACGACACAAAACGAATTGACGAAAAGTTGATTAAACGTTTATTCCTCTGAATATATACTTTTAGATGTTAACAGGGATCTTTAACGTATGCCAACCACGTGTACAGCTCGTGCAAGGAAATCATAAGGATCTTTTTATGGAATGTGCTAAGTTGGAAGATTTATATCCCTGCATTCGGAGTGTGGGACGGTAACAGGCGTTTAGCCGATGCAGCAAATTTACAAAACTTCTATTGGGTTAATTAGCTAGAACAAGTGGAAAGGATCAGGGAATAAGAGAATATTTTAGAATGTTACTATGGGCTAAATTAAGATAAAGCTTTGGAAATTAAATAGGGTTTAATAGTTAAAAAAATATCATTACATATATATACAAGAAATGCTCATTTTAAATAATAAGATATATTCATAACACATATCTTTGCTTTTCAAATGCAAAAATTGGAGGAAATTACAAAATGCTTAGTTCGTTCTTGAATACTTATATTCTTTTTTTTCTTTTCGTTATTGAAGCAAACTACATGTAATGACAGATGATTTTAGAGCTAAAGTCGAGTGTCTATAAATGACCATTTGTTATTCACAACTAAAATTCATTCCTTTAAGAACTTGAATCGAACGTAATGGCCATTTCGCCAGATATTGTGTATTGAATCCGGCGGCTAAACTCTTTGATGTATCACAAGTTTTGCAACCGTTTAGGAAAAACAGATATTTTATTTTATTTATTTCGTTCTGACGTGACCAGAAGCTCGGTTTAGTTGATCTGAAATATGCATCTAAGCTCAGTGATTCAATCTTCATCAGGCTTCGGAGCTGTCTTTATCCACTTAGTAGTCGTTCCAATATTTGATTATTGAATCAAAATCCACTGAAACATTTTTTTTCTTCATTTCGGGCCTTCCGGACATAACGTTGCTTGTCCAGGTGTTATCGAAACCAGATGTCCGAATGGCCGAGGGGGTTGTGGCTATTCAACCACCTTGTAGTAGTAGTACTTGCCATGGACAATTCCCGCTGATAACATCAGCAGATTTTAAGCCGGAAATATACGTCTTTTGTTTTACAAGTAGCGCCATCTAGGGCCAAGAGTACGACTTAGCTACACTCACGCCACAACCCTTTTTAGGGGGCGGACTACATTCACGCAAATTCATTCATCCATCTCAGATCGTAATTTAGACCTGGAACAGAGAACGATCACCTCTGACCCAGTACCCCCAGTGTTATTACTTTCGATATGGAGGACTTTGCGACCACGAACAGATTTAACGAGCACCAATCGCCACACACTCGGGGAATGTTTTGGCCGGTGAGCTCCGAACCCGTAACCTACGGAGCAGGAGTCCAACGCTCTACCAACCAGGCCATCCCGGCCCTATTTTGTACCTTGTAGTATTAGTACCGAGCGAGCCAGTCATCACTTTCAACTACTTTAATGTCTCAACTCCACTAATTTCCCTATGATTACCATTTACTATTGACCATGATATCATTTAATTCGTTTTGTTTTCCAAGCTCTTAACTAATTAATTATTTCTTGAAAACGATACATTTTACAAAAAAAGAGGAAATATTTTTATAGCCATTGTTCAGAAAAAAATAATAAAGAGGAATAATTAATCAAGATGCCTAATATTTATTGATTAATTCTATGGCGGCCCTGTTTTAACATTTAGAGTAGAAATATTGAGGGCAGTAAAATTTCTTTGTTTATACCAAAGAATGCTCCGAAGCAAACTTCTTGCGATGGGCCCCCGAGAATTTATGAGGGCCGAGTGTAAGAATAAATCACAAAAACGCATTCATCATTCTCCCAACTGATAAATGATGCTCTATGGAATTCGATTGCTCGTTCGACCGGACGAATAATATATATGAACTCGATTTCCAGACATTCTTCGACAGAAGCCGGAATCATTATTTTGATTGAATATTTTGATCCGGTTCGAAGTCCCCCCCCCCTATCCACCCAGAATTTAAAAATATAGTCTATCATGTTCGAATTCTGAAAAAAAAATGAAGTTATTTCAGAGATTTAGCTATCAAAATTTATATGACGTTATGAAAAAATGGACATTCTAAGTTTTGTAAGTTAAAACGTACATTTTTTTCTCCCTTCAGGCAGTCTAAAAAAGATAACATTTGTCATGAATTCCTATGTACTTTGACATTTTTATGTCTACGCCTTTTATAAATTTCAGCAGAACTTGTTTATATGCAAACACAAAAAGTACTGGAATGGCAAGTTTCAGGATAATAAAAGGCGTAGACATCTATTGTTATTGATGCTACATCTGAAGGCGGTGGAAAGTCTTTTCATATTTGTAACTAGCACTGCCCACACGATGTTGCCCGTGGCACAGCAACCAAAAAGAAAAAAAATTAGCATTAAACTTAAATCTAAGCCTCCCCCCGATATGACACGGGCATGTTACGCAACATCAAACAAACATAGAAATATATTTAGAAATGATCAAAAGTTGTTACAAAATTTTTTGACGGCACACATTCAGAAATATTTACACTGCTAAAAAGATAAAAATATGATAAGACTATAGACGAAACACAGGCGATCATTTTGCTCCTCGAGAGATTCATTCTGTCTCTGCAATTCAGTTGTTGCATTGCGATTTAAATAAAGACGGTTATTCCGCTCATCAAAAGACTCTCCTTCCCTAAGTGTGGACATTATTTTTCTGATATTCGCTGATTGAACGTTTCTTTCCTCTTCATTTCCCTTATCGCGCAACAAACGTAGCTTATAATATAATTTTTTTAAAAAATCAGTTCCTACTGAGGTCAACAAAGAAATTTTTTATTTTAGTTACTTTTTATTAAATAATTACAATTAATATAAATATGTATATATATATGACAGAATCACAATATTATGTGGCAAAATAGAAAGCGAATTTCTTCGCAATTTTTCAATCTCCTTCTCGACGCGCAGCTCCATCTTAAGGTTAGGTAGGAGAGATGACCAACAATGGATGAGAAATAGTTTAAGGAGAGAAATCAGAATTGAGTCTAAAGCTCAAAATTTCTTCAATTTTATTTTTTGAGAAATAACCTTTATTATAACCATTAAGCCAGAACTGTTAACTCATCCTTGAGAATCAATTGGATAAAACGTATAACCAAGGTAAAATTTTTCAAAAGTTATTGATTTTCGCAAGAATTGAACTAGCATTCTTTACCTTCATATGAAAAATATTGAAATTCTTGCATTTCAAAGACAGAGCTACTGCCTGTTGTTTTCAATTTTCATTACAAATTGCTGAAACTCTACTTTAAGGTATTAAAAATAATTAAATTTAACTACTGAATTAATTTTTGAAAAAAAAAGTTGTATCAACACCCAGTGTCAACTACTGCAAGTTTTAAAACATGTATTTGAACTTGAGTGGATGAATAAAAAGTATTCTATTAGCGATTGGAAATTTGATTAAGATATATAAACATATATCGAGAGAGTGTAAACTAATAGTAGGAAATGAATAATTATTGATTTTAAATAGTGAAAAACGTTAAAAAATATTAATTAAAATACTAGAAATTAATAAATACCATTGCAAATGAAATCTCTTACTAACTATTTCCAATTATTTATTTTAGAAAATAAAACATAATGAAATAATGTCACCAAACGATATTCCTTGTGATTACCTGTCGTCAAAAGTATTTTCAACGAAGTTACTTTCATAATTTTAAATAAAAGTACTTTAAAAAAGTGTAAATATTGTACCATATTTTTACAAAAGAAAATATTGCAACTCCTTTTTCCCATTGAATCTTTTCAATAACTTTGTGAATTCTCAATGGAGATTCCATGAAATAAATTTTTCTACATGTACCTGTTTCACATTTTAGCAAAATTTCCCTTGTCGATTACACAGATGCGACAAAATAAAGCTTCTTGGCGTCAACTCTGAAAAATTAACCAAACTTTAAAAGAGTTTTCTCTCTCTTTTTTTATCCTGAAGAATTCCAGAAGATCTCTGATTCTTAGATTTCTTAAGGGACCACGAGGCACCAACAATTTTCTCTGCAAGACTTATATTTCCTTTTTAGATATCTTTAAAATGTCGGTGTTTAAAAGTTTTTCTTCCAGTAAATTTTTGTCGTGTCTAACCAGAAAGAAATGTCTGAAAACAATTTTTTTACTCCCAAAAAGATAGAGGATATTTAGAAAAGGTATTGGCGAATTGTTGGGATATTTATGGCGTCTAAAATTAATGAAAAATATTGTTATAAATTTATAAAATAGTGAAAAGAACCAAATAAGCTGTATTAGAAGGTTATTCTAACTGCTATACACATTTTTAGAAAAATAAAATAATAAGCTGCAACAAATTTTTGCAAAACATTAATTAACAAAACAAAAGTAATAAGCTACAGAAAAGTTTTACAACAAATTGATTAACAAAAAAAGTAATAAGCTACACCAAAAATTTACTTCTAATTAATTAATAAAAAAAGTAAACAAATAAGCTACCCCAAAGTTTTATAACAAATTAATTAACAATTAATACAGATACACTCTTTAATTACTGGAAATGTTTAATTAGTTGTCACTAATTAAGCAAGTACTGCTGATATTTCTAACCCATAAAAATGTAAATGTTACAATGCGTATTGTTAGTAATTGAAGATATTAACTTCAAATGGCTATTCTGAACTCTCAGTAGGTTTAAAGTTATAAACTTTGTATTTCAGGCTTTCACAAAATACGAAATCCTATCGATGATTTAATGCCATTCTTCCCCTTATTATGAAACAACTAAATTTATGGCGATGCTGTGATCCATTAAAGTACCAATTACGTAAGGTTCAATCACATGGATGCATAATGTTATAAACTGTTTGCTTTCTCAAAGCTTTATACGTATACGATATTCTTTTTAACGGCTACATAAAAACTGAATGTTCAAAATAAATTCTTACTTTTTTCAAATTGAAAACAATTTATATATATATTAAAAATAATTTTAAATTATTTTTTTATATTCGAATTGTTGGTATTAAAATCCTTTCATGCATATTATTTCTAATATAAAAAATTTTGTTGCATAAAATATCACGTTATGGAAAACATTTTTATAGTATGAATTTTTTATTATTATTTATTGCCTTTATTTAATTAATTTAAATATAAATTGAATTCAACGACTTTTAAAAACAATCGAGATGTAATTTTTTTCTATGATTTATTAATATTTATTATATTAATACATTATATTTTGCTCACAAATGCTGATTTGGAGAAACAGGAATTTTATTTGAGAGGTGTTGTAACTTTAATTTCAAATAGGAATAAATAATTAATTTAATTATTTATTTATATTTGAATAACTAATTTCAATAAAAGCGTCTTCAAAAGACGCATTAAAACAAAAAAAGAAATTAAAAAAATAGTGGTATGTTAGCTCAAAATAAAACGTAGACAAATTCTTTGTTAATTTTAAATTAATTGAATATTTAATTAGGTTTTTTTAATTCAAGATGTTGACAATTTTCTTTATGATTTTTGTACAACAAGTGTACATACATATTTCAATTTAATTCGGTCCAACTGTTTAGAAGGTCACATTCCCTTTTCATCAGTAATTAATAAAATAATTAATTTACTTTTATTAAAGGAATGAGTCTTTACTAACAACTCAATTTATTTTAATCAAAACATTTACTTAATTTTTTTCCAATATTGCCAAAGTAAATAATTAAAAATATTTTTTTATTTAACTCTATTTTCGTTGTACAAATATTATATTAGAGAAATTATTTATTAGAAACAGATAAAACGGATTTATTATTTTTATTTACTTTTTTATTTTATATTATGCCTTTTATTTCATATTAGTATGGGAGCACATGATGTTATTTTCATTAGGGCTTTTTGAACAATTAAAGGCGAAGAATAATTGAAGTTTAAAATAACGTAGGCAATGCATAAATGGCAATATTCATCAACATCTTTTAATCGCATATATTTTTTTACCTACTTTTGTCAGTATTGATTTATTATTATGCATGTTTCTTTGAAAGCAGATACGTTTTTAAAAGGTCGATCTACTTTTACCAGTATTGCTTTTCAAACTGGTTTTAATAACGTAAATTAATTAAAACAATTAATGACTTAAAATATTAATGTTCTCACATGATAACTTGAAATTTACGATAGCAGATTTCCCTTTTTTGTTTTTAGCATTTTTTATTTATTTTATTTTATATTTTTGAATCCTTCCATTTTATTCAAGTTAAAAAAGTAATC
Source organism: Argiope argentata (assembly GCA_026289955.1). NCBI lineage: Eukaryota > Metazoa > Arthropoda > Arachnida > Araneae > Araneidae > Argiope > Argiope argentata. The sequence goes on from JAOUZG010022949.1 coordinate 3,309,223, forward strand.
TTATCTATGAAGAAACAGGATTTTCTTTGTTGTTTATTATTATAAATGTAATAAAAGTTTTGTACTTATAAGTTTATTGTCTTCTTAAGACGACCATGTACCTTCAAAATGATATTTTGCAATTTTCACCTTATCAATTTGAAATTTTACAGGCATTAAGAGTAACACTATAGGAAATAACACTTAAAATTTAAAAGTATCATATTAATTTATTTATGAGTTGGGATGTTAATATAATATAATATTAGCGATAAATAACGTTAATAAAAAATGGTCCAACCACTCCGAATTTGTTCGAAAATGTTCCAATTTTTATTATTACTTTCTCTAACCCTTTTGTAAAAAAAGTTGGGATTAAACTTGAAATTTGAGTGCAAAATATCAAA
>JAOUZG010022949.1:3309618-3348851 GCA_026289955.1 Argiope argentata
TATATATATATATATATATATATATATATATATATATATATATATATATATATATATATATATATAATTTAAAACTACAAATTTTTTAAAAAAATTTAAATAGTTTTGAGTTATTACATTGGTTAATTTTGATATTTCGTACTCAAACTTCAAAATTAATCCCAACTTTTGTTTCAAAAGGGTTAAGAGTAAGTAATAATAAAAATTGGAGCGCTTTCGAGCAAATTTGGAGTAGTTGGACCATTTTTTATTAACGTTATTTATCGCTAATATTATATTATATTAACCCCCTAACACATAAATAAATTAACATAATGCTTTAAAACTTTGTGTGTTATCTTCTCTAGTGTTACTCTTAATGGCTGTAAAATTTCAAATTGCTGAGGTTAAAATGCAAAAAATCATCTTAAAGGTCCCTGGTAGCCTTAAAAAATAATCGATCAATTGCTTTTATTCTATTGTGCCAAAATGTTCTTAAAAATGTTTTTAAACCAAATTTTTACCAATTTCGGAATTGCCATCATTGATAAACCACAAAATGGATAAATAACGAGAATTTTCTTTACGTACTTATGTTCAGAACTACTTCTTATTGAAGAACTTGATCAACATAGGTAAAAAAATAAATTATTGAATTATAGTACACTCTCATATACAGTAAGTCAAACACATGAAAAGACTGATATTTTTTTTATAACGGATACTATTTATTAAATCGGATTTCATAAAGTTCTTGAGATATATTTTTAATCACAATACTCTCTTAATGTATATATCGTTAACTCCAATATAATATGGTATTGCTATAATAATCTATTCAACATCCCGTTTCTTTATTCTTTATAGCTTTTAAAGATTCATTCAAATTCCACACTCATTTATATAGAAATCAACGCAATTAATTAAGTCGGAATCGGAAATCATAATTTCAGCCTTCAGGTTTCGCTGAATGTAGAATTACACAAATGTCTTATATTTAATAATGCATTATTATAAACTCGATCTTTGAAGTCTGCGAAATGGCTCTGGAACAAAGTTAAATATCTTATTACATGAAATGAATTATTAAATTAAACATGGAAAGTTCACTGTATTTTCGCTGTCTAAAAGCACAGTTAGTTTGATATGCAAGATTTAATAAATATTTTCGAACCTACTTTCGATTTACATTTCGATTACGATTAGATAACGTAAAATGATTTAATTTCTGCTTAAATTTGTAATTATATAATTAATGCAATTAATATAATAATCATCAAATATAGGAGAAGTAGTCATATTTTAATGCATGAATTAATTGATTTCATAAATTAGCATGATATTTTTGAAGAAATCTTAGAGTTGTTTCCGTTTCATTTGTTATAATTATACGGATCAATTACTAAATAATCCTTAGGTTTTTGCATTATATAACTTCGAAAATATTAAATGATAGAATATTCAATGCTAATCAAAAGGAAGGGCGGAGGGAAACAAGATTCGAGTTTTGTTTCCATACTGTTATGAATTTTGTGTAAATTAGTTGTAATATTGTAAATATTTCTGAATTCTTGTGCAAATATTTGTAAATAGTTTAATTGTATAAAATTAATTGTAATAGAATCGGGCGTCAGCGCGAAAAGACCGTTCTAAGGGAGATTACAACAACAAGATCGCCATATTTGACTAATTTGGCGATGTAAGTATGTTGGCGACGTAATGAGATCGCAAACGGGTTTACTACACGGTAAAATGTGCAGTAGCAGCCAAGATATAAAGATTTGTTCCCAGAGAATGTTGGAGAAGTTCCACACTTCTCGCACGGTTTATGAATTAACCCCGCCTCCATTAGTGAGGCGCTATTTAAAGGCGTGGCTTAAGGAGAAGAAGGGAGATCAGTTCGGAGAACGAGCTACGTTAGTTGGCTTAGCTTGAGAGAGCGTCTTTTCTTTTTGACGTAGCTTTGTTTGCTAATCAAAATTAGAGGAATAAATATAGATAGTTCTCTGTAAATTTGTAGCTGGTATTGAGTATATTTAATACACGTTTCTTTAGACAATAAAGTCTGCCTCTTCGCATCGTTCTTGTGAGAATTTCCGTAAAAATACTATCTATTTTCCAAATAGATATCTATCAAGATATATTAGACTAGTCAGCGCGATATTAATGATTTAATTCCTCCCTTTAAGTTTTCCGAAACTCTCCAGATCTTACTTCTTGCGATTTCTCTCTATAAGATTGCATTAATGGACTACGGGAGTCCCACTAATGCTATCTAGATTAAACGAACCACATTACACAGCTTTTACTAGCACAGACAAAATATGCCCGATGTCTTTGGGAAGAACATGATTTCTATGTGGATGGAGATCGTAAGATAATGAAGTTAAATCATGCTGGACTTTTGGAATTATTTATAAAAAATGAAATAGTTGAGGCTTTTTGTGATTATTATTTTTTATTTTCATAGTCATAAAATATAATTTGTTGTTATAGAAAGCTAATTTTACCGGAGAAAAGAATCCCTTTTATTTTCTCATATGCATAATGTAGAGAAAGTATAGTTATAGTGAAAAAATTCCAATTCGTGATGATGACAAATCTACACGTTTTTGGCACCCCAAGTTTGAGAACATAGTTTTGAGAAATGTCAGCCCGTTCATCTGTCTCTAACAAATATAACACAGAAACGCTTTGAGCTGTATGGATGAAATCTGGTATGCGCTCTTTACGCCAGGTTTTCTGTTTTCTGTTTTCTGTTTTGAGTAAAATCTGATGACAGAAAATCTGACAGTTCAAATGTAAATTAACACAATAATCACAAAACCAAAAGATCTAAATATATACAATTCGGTTAACAGATTTAACATCTGTAGTGCATACACCTGTCAAATTTCTAGCCAAAATCAACAACGAATTGACTGTCTTTCGGTTTATACTTTCAGGAACATATAAACGCTATAATTCAAAAACGCAACAATTTAAATATCTCAAATTTGATATGAATTTTATGACTAGTACAATTTTCTGTCAATTTTTTTTGTTTCAATCAGTTGAGAAAAATTCGTATAAAACAGAAATTTGATTTTCGGATAATATTAAACACATGTCTGGCACGAATAGCCAAAAATACGCCGAAGATAACATGGCAGAATCAGAGAAAAAAAGTTAAATTCACGCCAAAGGTTGATATTTCGTAATTACTGTTCGCCAATGCCATGGTGAACGTTCTCTGAGATAACACCTTTACTAGAGAACATACGAGAAAGTTTGAGGGAGACCACTCTAGCTGGTTTTTGTATTAAATAATTGTTTGTCTTTAGTTTTACATTTTTTTCGGTATTCCTATTTTTCAGTCTTACGTTAAATGTTTTCTATTAATCCTTAAACAATGTTTCAAAATAAGTATTATCGTTTTCCATTTACATTAAAAATCGTCTGAGCTAGAATGATTAAAATACTTCTAATTTTCATGGCAATGATTTATTAAATATTTATAAAAGATTACATTAATTTTATTTTTATGTGCTAATAATTGAATATTCTAAAATCCCTTAACTAAAATAAATTTCATACAGTTATTGAAACATATATTTACGAGACAAAAAATTGAATGTGAAATTATTCTGTGATCGAAATGTTTAAAATTTATGTATGAAATGCATCAACGTAATAATAAACGATAAAATATATTATTATTATTATAAATTAAATAAATTTTAATGGGGAAATACACTCTGTCTTTCATAAATACCAAAATATATTTGCGGAGATCCAGATGATATAATATTCTAAAATAAAGAATTCTATCCGTAATTTTAAATTTTTAAAAGCTTATTTGAAATAATTATTAGATTCCTCGGAGACACAATACAGTGCAATTCTTGCATCAGGCAAATATATTAATATTTAATGACAAATAAATGATTCTAGTAAAGCACCATAATTTGTATTGCTTAATAGAGGAAATTAATTTCTATTACACAACGTACGTTATACAAGATTAAAGTAGTGAAATGTGTATAATAAATAGAGTAAGATATAAATTGGTCAAGATACCTTAATGTGATAAACATAAAGATATCTTGACCAATTTTAGTTATTTATGATAGCTTTTCTTAATATTCAGAAGAATTATTTTGCTATTTTGGAATACGCATTTATGTTTTTTACATTCTCATATATTTAGTTATTCTTAATTTTAATCTTTTTATTAATATCATTTATTATAATTAAGTATAATTTAATATGTCATTTATTATTATTATTATTATTATATATTTATGCCGGCTTGCTGGCACAGAGGTAGCGCGTCTTCCTCGTGTTCTGGAGGTCCCGGGTTCGAGTCCTGGTTCGGGCATGGTTGTTCTTCTGTGTGCTATCTGTGAGATGTGTGAATGTGCCCCCCTGTAAAAAGGGGTTGTGCGAGCAAATGTGGTGAGTGGGTAGCAAAGTCGTACTCTTGGCCCTAGTTGGCGCTACTCAAATACAAGAGACGCTTCATTCGGCTTAAATCTGCTGCTGGGCTCAGCAACGGGCTTGTCCATGACAAGTGCCATTTAACACAACAACAACAACAACGTTATATATTTATTATTTACTGCATATTATTATCATGACAGAACGTGATATTTTTGGGATGAGGTTTTTAGCGTCAACAAAAATCCGCAGGTGGAAGATAAGAATTTTTAATATCTGCACGAGCATCTTAAAAAAACCCAGCTTTTAATAAAGCGTTGCCATTGCATTTACAAAAGTTCTGATTAAAAAAAAATAAGTTAATGACTACAGTCAATAAAACCTAGAAAAATGTCATTTTGAGCACGGGATTATAGGAAATGAAATGAACAGGAAATGGGATATTTTTTAAAAACAATCAATGCGAGGCAAAGTTTTTTTTGGATCGTTTGCAATACTAAAGTGACTCATTCGATGAAACCATTAAAATGAGTAAAAAATATAATTTAACTCGCACGAGCGCGTGGTGCTTGGCCGTTCAAGAAATGATGTTCTGACATGATACGTTGAAATATGCACAGTAGATTTCATTTTAAACTTTATTCATCATTTTAAATTTTATATATTAGCAGGTGCTTTTTGGAGAAACAGAAACTTTCGACATTTATACTCGATTTATTCTCCTTGGAAGCCTAATAAAACAAAAAAAGTTACCATAAAAGTCTCATCAGGCTACATCGATATAAGAGCTAAGGATATAGAAATTTTCCCCTTCAGTCATTTTACTACGAGATTTTAATGAGGATTTCATTGGCACGTGTAGACTTAGGAAAGAGAATCTTAGATATCTTTAAAATAATGTTGTAAGCATTAGGGATTTTTATCCCTTTATTTGAAGAAAGATAAATGCTGAGATTATCAGTTTTCTAGAGAGCTTGTTATGATTAAGGAGAATTTAATCAGGAAATACAAGAAAATTTTTTAATGAAGTTAAAAAGGGGAAATTTTCGATAAAAATTTGGAAATTAATTAATATTTAAATAAGATATTTAAATATTCTTACATATATATATTCTAATAATAAATAATTTTTTTCTATTTCATTAGATATTTATAAGTTATTTTCAAATTTAATTTTTAATTAAAGCATATTTTTAGCTCTAAAATTATATTAAGTTTAATTATTTAATTAAAAAAAATTATGTTAGCAGAATTAATTCTTAAATTATCTTTAATATATATCATTGGATTTTCGGATGTTCCAAATTTAAAAATATAAATTGTAATCTTTAACACATTCGCTGCTAAGCCTAAATTATATGAGGTTATTCAAATTGCCATTTCGGTTTTGAGTGTTATTTTTTTATCTAAGTTTTATTATTTCAAAATAAATACAACTATTACATGTATAAAACTGAAACACGAGTACACTCGTGGTTGGCAATGGGAATAACCTCATACAACTTAGGCTTGGTAGCAATTGGGTTAAATAAAGTATAATTTGTGAAAAAAAATTTATTTGTAGCTTTTTTTTCAAGTTTTTACTCTTGTATATTTATTTTCGTGGTCATAAAAAGTTTTCAAGTTTGGTAAGTTGTACGTTATAATATATTGAAAGTGACACGAGTATATTCGTGCTGTTAATGGGTAACACCCTGCCAACCCCGAGTATATTCGTGGTTGGCAGAGAATGGGTTAATGGAAAAAAAAGAGATGAACGTGAAATTTTGAATTCAACAACAGGATAGATTAATTGCTACCAGAATTCCTTTCTAGTAGCAATTAATCTGTCCAGTTGAGGGTTGCGTTTGAGGGTTCTGTCCAATTTTTATCCTGCAGCTTTTCTCTAAAATGGGAATGGGGATGAAGCAGACAATTATTACTGATGTATTTAAGAAATATGAGCTGGCATATGAAATAAAAATTAGCGAAAGCGGTAAAGTTGTTTGGAAATGGAAACTCTCTCGGAGTTCTTCCGTATGGAAACTCTACACTAAAATAATATTTTAAGATTTTTTATTCACAGATGCTTATATTGTGGGAAAAATGACTATTAATGACACATACTTAGCTCATGAGTTTTCATATAAAATAAAAATTGGTGAACTCAGATTAATCATTGAGAATGAATTGTCTAATTAGTTTATTTATTATTCTTTTAAATATATATATTTAAAAAGTATATACACTTGTATAGCAGAAAAAAATTGCCTTAGATAAATTTACGGGGGAAATAAATGAACATTATACGATGTTGTTTTAAAATTTTATTTTAATTTTATATTTTGCTTTTATTAGTCAAATACCCTTAAAGCAAAACATAAAAATGCTTCACAAACAACTATCGTCTTTTCATTTTTCTTTATAAAAGCAGAAATCCAAACAGCAAGCCTTTGCTCTTAATATCTGCGCACAGTACGAAAACTGTATATTAATAAAATGTAGACGCTCATACTGCGTTTATGCTGTGCATGATTTCATACTGTGCCTAGGAAACTACAATGTTCTATTTGTCATATCATTTTAATATAAAGAAAAGGAAAGAAAATGTAAGATCGAAATTTTCAAGTTATCATGTAAGAACATTATTATTTTCAAGCCGTTATTTGTTTTAATTAAATCAAGTCATTAACCAGCTAAAACTGGTTTGAAACAATCACGGGACTTCTTTATCGGTCTCTATCCTTCTCTCTTTATATATATATATATATATATATATATATATATATATATATACACACAAGCGCTTTAACCCGCGACTTCGTACACTTGGAAATTTTGATGTGTATATCTGAGAACTGACAATCTAATCACAATGTAAAATGTTCTCAAACCGTATGCATGTTTAAATTTTCAACTCTAATTAGAGCAACGCAAAAATGTGAATTTCAAACGCCAGTTGGGGAAACGCAATGCAGATTAGAAATTTTTAATTTCAATTATTTTGTTTTATTTTTATTCAAAAGTACTTCAGAAGGAATCTACAGAGCAATTAATTAACAATGTTTATTTTTAAATGCATCAAACACTTAGAAAATAATTAGAACCGTTTGAAATAATCGGTCTGAAAATATGTTAAGCTTAACCTCATTAGAGCCCGAAAAAAATCGGTCTTTCTCATTCGGCGATGGGGAAATGAAGATTTTTGGAGGGAAAGCAAGTTTTTAATTAATAAAAAATTAACCACTCAACTGGAATGAATAGTAGCCTATCTCCTATTCTTGACTATAATCTATCTCCGTGTTACATTTCATCCAATTTCATTCAGCTTTGCTTACTTGATTGACAAACATCATCTATCCAAACTTTCACATTTATATTAGTAATATTATGTATATAGCATTCATTTTCAGTTTTTCCGTCTGACGAATAAAGTTTTGGAACTCGACCGATTTTGAGATGAAAAAGACCCATCGTTTTTCTAAATATCGATGCATATGTAATCTGATAGTCTTGTGATTGTTTTAAAATGGTTAATAACTTATTTAAGACGATTTATTAGAATTCAAAGAATGAGTAACTTGGAAATCAAGTTGAAACTTTAGTTGGCGATAAATAGGCACATGCGACAACCTTCTGCATTATTTTTAGATAATCCTAATGCCTCAAAAGTGATAAATCACCAATTTGTTGCCTACACATTTTGAGGCTTCAAAAGCTTCAAACTAAAATAAAATCATGATCTCATATGATAATAATTTTTGTTATTGACTTTAGAACCGGAATTGATTTTTTTAATGACAAATTTTTTTTGTATTATAAAACTAATATCGATCATATTGTTTTTAGACGCAGACGGTAGATATCTTTTGATTTTATGACAACAAAAATTCTTTTTTTAAATATTAGATCTATCTATATTGCAGAAATGTTACGAAAGTAAACCCGCTTTTCAAAACAAATTCAAGCATTATCGCAGATTCATTCAGTAAAAATTGTGCTGTTTGCTTAGAGATAATATGACATTATTCAAACTCACAATAGCTAGCATATTAGATTTCTATTTTGCTTATAAATATTATTTTTCTTTCATTTCAAAAATTTTCTGAAAGTAGAAAAAATAAATACGTTATTTGCGAGCTTGTATAATTCAAAATCAATATAATACAAATTGTGAGATCTTGCACGTCTAGTCAAAACAAATTTGTCACGTTAGTAAGGAAAAAGTAACAGCATGCGATTATAAATCAAGATTGTCAATTCATCGCAAATTTTTCTTAAAACTGAAATTTCTTAGAGCATGGAATTTATATTTAAAGTTTTTATCTCGTTTTCAAATTATTTTTATGCTAATATTAATAATAATTTTAATGAGTAATATTTAATTACTCATTAAATATTCCTTGTTTCAAAATCTTAGCATTCTTAACACTTTGCTGACCGGTGACGAGTTAACTCGTCTTTTCATGTCCAAACGTTGTTGACCGGTGACGAGTTAACTCGTCATTGCCCTTGCATTATCTGTTTCAATTTATAACACCGAGGGCGATATAGAACATTGCAAAAACTTGGCGTATCGTGTTTAGTCTTGTCCTCTCTAAAACAGAAAAATTACTTTTCCTAGTATTTACATTTTTATTAGAATTTTAGTAAAATTCCAAAAATTTCAACCATGACGGAACGTATCGGCGAAGAACTTTTTGATGTTCCAATTCAACAAAATTCATTGGAGTCTTTTTTAGAACATTTTACTTTCATATTCAATTACAAAAAAAAGTAGCCGGTGACATGACATAGTTTCTGTGTAAAATTGCCGGTCACCAAAGTGTTAAAAGAATAATATGTAGTATATTTTTATCAATTGATTCTTTATTTACTTTGTTCAACCTGAATTCAAGAACTGGAGAAATTATCCCAAAGTCTAGTCAGAAGAACCATATTGTAGTAGCTATAGGAATCCTATAGGAATCTACCTAAAATGATTTTTCGTCTGCTTTGGTGTTATGTCACAGACAATTGTTTAAAATCAAATAAGAAAAAAAAAATCAAAAAAATGAGTGATTAACGAGAGAAACCATTACAAATAAAACCGCGAATATTTTAACTATTTAGAAAATATTTCCGTAAATGAAAAGCCATGACACTATACTGTTTCCCCCTCCCCACTAGAAGAGAAAGTATTGTCCGTTTTAAGAAAGAATAGTCAGCGGGAAACTTCAGAACAAAGCCTCTGTCCTAAGCACCGGAGATCATTAATTGTCGCGCTCTTTTCTCCCGACAAAAGAAGGATTTCCGCCGGTGGTTCTCTTTGAAGCGTGCAGATTATTCGGAGGCTCTTTTCTATTAACAAAGAAAAAAAAGTGTTTTTTTCAACATTTTTTTAAAATCTTGGATTGTTGTGCTGAGTCGCTCGGTGCGTGATGTTGAAGTTTTATTAATATGAAAAGTCATTATCTTTGTCGCATATAGGTTTGGCGTAGTAGGTAATTTGTGAATACGGGAGGTTAGGCAGAAAGACTGTTAATCCTTAAAATTCTTTAAAATTATTTCAAAAAAATATATTTTTTGTTTTGTTGTCATTTTTATTGACCCTGTAGATAAATTTAATTAAGAGAATTGGGAAAAATTAATTAATCCACAGGAGTGACTTTCTCACATGCTTTTTAACAAAGACAATATTCCTCTTTTGCAAGGGTGGACATAATGAAAAATTATAAACGACAAAACTCCCCAGATATTTTTTTCAGATTCAAGCACTTGAGAGATTTGTGCTTTAAATTATGTTGTTGTTACTAATGGCACTTGCCATGGACAAGTGCAATTAACAACCATCAGTGAGTTTAAACCGAATGAGCGTCTCTTATTTTTGAATTAGCGCCAACTAGGATCAAGAGTACGACTTAGTTACACACTCATCATATTCGCTTGCAGATCCTCCTTTTACAGGGGAAGTGGGGGCAATCACACATCCCAAAGATAGAACAGAGGAACAATCATTCCCGAACCGGGACTCGAACCCAGGATGCTGAGATCTCAGGGAAGATGCGCTACCTCTGTGCAAAGACGTCAGCAAGCTCAAAATACTTGGCTGTTACTAACTCATTCATTCCAGGGGATTGGAAGACGAAAGGTCATTGATATTATATTATAATGTCTTGATATTGACCGATCCAATAACGGACTAGCGTAGCAAACGATTTTTTTTATTTATAGCCTAATAAAATTCGCACAACCGTTGAAAATTAATCAGGAATTAATTCCTCGATAGATTCGGAAGGTAATCACTAAAAAAACGTTAACAGGCGATTAGCTCAAACTGCTTTTGCGAGGTAGCTTCAGAAATCCTTCTATCTTTATCGGGTGGATCTTAACGCAGAAAATCAAAATCACACAGAGATCCTCACAAAATCAAGAGCATTTTCCAACACACACGTCTCCCCGATTCTCCTTAAACGGCTCTCACTGCTCTTCTCTTCTCTCTCAAAACAAATCGAATTTTATTTCCGCCTAATCTGGACCTATCAGTTCTCAATGGTGCAAATGAGCTGCTTATCACCCAATTCAATAGTTCAATAGTGCTCTCCCAATAGTCTCTAGTCGATCGTGAGAATGTGTGGTAACGATCCATATTTGTAGCTGACCCTTCCAGAACACATGTTGATTATATTCAATTCCAGGCTCTCCAAATTTGTTCGAAAGCGCTACAATTTCTATTAATACATTTTCTAACCCTTTTGAAACAAAAGATGGGATTTATCTTGAAGTTTGAGTATGAAATATCTAAATTAACCAAAGTAATTTACTTAAAAAATCAGTAGTTTTAAGTAATTACATCAATTAATTTTGATATTTCGTACAAACTTCAAATCCTAACTTTTGTTTTAAAGGATTAAAATTAGTAATAATAAAAATTGGAGAGCTTTCGAACAAATTTGGAGCGCCTGGGACATTTTTCATTAATGTTTTTTTTATCCCCAATATTATATTCACCCCCCTAACTCATAAATAAATTAACATAATGCTGTTAAATTTTGAGTGTCATCGCCTGTAGTGTTACTCTTAATGCCTGTAAAATTTCAAATTACTAAGGTGAACATTGCAAAAAGTCATTTTAAAGGTCCCTGGTCGTCTTAATGAGGATGGTTGTTGATGGTTGGTCGTTCCTGGAGACGTGAGAAGTCCTTCATAATAGAAAACAGTTTAACATCTGGATGATTCGATGGATCGTCTTCTCCCTTGAAGATATGGTGGATCTCTTTGAAACGACCGAACGCTCGTATGTTGTTGTTGTTTTTTTTATCTCGATATAACCAATGATCAGACACAATGACCCTACAAGTGGGAAGGCCCTATCTGGCACTCCGGGGGTACTTAATAATGTGTGGGGTTACGGTTGACGTTACATCTGACGGGAATGCCAATTATCAAGTAAGGGGAATGGGTAATATTAGAATGTGCTTAAAAAAATCCCACCCACCAAATCACAATCAGTGTTATAATTCTGAAAACGCGTTTTCTGGTTCGAGGATATTTAAATGTCAAAATCACTAAATAGATTGTTTTCACAATTATAAAACTTTCTATTTATCAATAGAAAAGAAAATATTAATATAACAGGAGATATGGCAGCTCTAACAAACGATCCTTCAGAAACAACAAACGATTCAAACCATTTCGATTGACGACTGTAGCGTCGGAAACGCATTTCCATAAATAACTGCCGTGATATTCTACTGCCACCGCCAGTCGACAGAAGAATAATTCTTCCTGTCAGCAGGAAACTTTCCACAAAATCCCTGTCCGGGGCTCAGCAGATCATTAATTGTGTCTCCCTTCGTGCGAAAGAAGGACTTTACGCTCACTCTCTGACGCATAGAAATTATATGCCTGCTCTTTCATTTTCGCCGGAGTTTTTCGCTTCGCCTTGCCCGGATTGTTGAAAGCAGTTAGCTTACTCCGGTGTTTGTCTTCGCTGCCCCATTAGCCTTAAAAAGCCTTCACGGCAACTCATTCAGGAAAAAAAGAAATAAAGTGGCAGTTTCGTTTATGTGGTCTTTAAAAATGGCGTTTAGATTGATGGGAGAAAACAATGGTTCGTTGAATTTTTATTCCAACTTATTCTCTAGTTGATAGGATGTATATATTAGGATTGTTGGCACTAAGTGGCATATTAAGGCATTCCGTTGGCCATAATAGGCAATGTAAATTATGAGATTCTTTTTATTTTCTAATACAGGGGTTCTCAAACTTTTAGACGCCTTGACCCCCTTTTTAGACAAAGTATTTTGGTGACCCCTCAATGTTTTAACTATGTCTAAAGTTTAAACAGAGATTTTAAAAAAATGTACACGTACTCAAGAGTTCGTAGAGTATGTGTCGGGTATTGGCGCCACATCCCTCGACACTTCATCTCTCTCCTTACTAGGATCATTTCACTTCGAAGCTTTGATTGAACAGTCCACAGATTACATTCAAGTTAAGGATATGAGTGGATAGTCAATCCGTCCAGTTAGCAAGTCGTAACAAAAGCTGAGCTAAGTGTCCATCATCATGATCAACTGATAGAGATTTCATGTGATCAGTTAGCTGAAGTAACTTTTAACAAAGTTTATATCGAGAAATTTTGGATACCTATTAAAAAAGAATGCCCAGAACTGTCTACAACAGCATTAAAAACTTTGATGCCATTTTCTACATAATACAACTGTGAACAAGGATTCTCTATAATGATAAATTTAAACACAAAACCAAGAAATCGTTCGACACTGGAAAATGACATTGTTTTGTGTGTTACAAAGCTCATTTCAAACATTAAAAAACTGGTTTATTCCAAACAAGCTCATGTATCCCATTAACTAATAGAACACAAAATCCAACTTGTATCTGTATTAAAAGATTTATGTGCTCTCTTTTTTTAAATAAAAACTACAGCAATAAATTAATTTTCTTTCAAATCTCGCGATCCCCAGGGGGGTCGCGACCCACCTTTTGAGAACCACTGTTTTAGTATATGCATTATACTAGGACAGGTTTACCAGAAAAAGCATAGCAGAAAAAAGCACTTCCAGAAAAAACATAGTAACCATTAAAAAATTGAGCTTGAGTTTTTGATGAATTTCCATGTTTTAGACTTCCCCGAGTTCAAAAGACACATTTGTGGAAAATGTCCGTCGGTCTGTGACAAAGGTAACTCAAAAATGCCTTCAAGTAGACGGTTGAAATTTGGTATATAGTCTTCACACGAAATTTGCATATTTCTGTCAAATTTTGAGTAAATTCTGTTTAGAGAAAGTTTGTCCTGCTGTCTGAAGGTAGCTGAAGAAGATAACTGTAAAAAGGAAAGCTAGGTTGATGAAAATCAGTACACATATTTAACCCTTTGCAGTCCAAAGAATAATTAGATGCAAAATTATTCACCTAATACATTTGTTTTTTGCTATGAAAAATAAATATATATAATTTTTAAGTCGAATTTCTTTGAAAAATTAATCTACATCTCTTAACCATTATGTAGACGTTTCTAACAATTGAATATGAAAAATAAATGAATAAAACCTCAAAACGAGGCACAGTCTTGAATGGTGAGTCACACTCAGTATCGGACCACAAAGGGTTAATATCCGTAGTGTAGATAACTATCAAATTTTGAACCTAATCCAATAAATGGCCGATCTTTTGCTTGTCGATGCTTGGTGATGCCTATTGAGCACCAATCAAGACGATGCATACTTTTGATGTTTTATTTTTAAATTTAGGTTGTTGAAAATACCAACATAATGGTCAAAAATCGAAGAAATTCAATTTAAACTCTCTCTCTCTCTCTCACACACACACAGACACACAAATTTGGAGCAAAAAACAAGCCCTTGTATATTGAATAATTATGCATCGAATTACTTTTCCGAGTGCAAAGGGTTCAAAAAGCAAAGAGCTAGGTTTATTAAACTTTGTAAAGGATTTTGTAATTACAAACATAGTTTTCTTGGCGAATTCTTGTTTGAAATTCGTTGTCAAAAACACCTGTAAATCACAAATTCGATTGTCGGATACTATAAAACGCATGCTAGGGATTAATCGCCAATAAAAACTCGCCAAGTATGACACGATAAATTTTATAAAAATGCCAAATTCACGCCAAAGGTTAATATTTCGTAACAATTAAACACCAGTGCTTTACAAGATATCCTGTATTGTATTAGAGAATAAGCGACAAAAATTCGGATGATCACTCCAAACCGGGTTGGTTGTTGTGTCGGCTTTCTTGCACAGAGGTAGCGCGTCTTCCTCTTGTTCTGGGGGTCTCGGGTTCGAGTCTTGGTTCGGGCGTGGTTGTCCTTCTCTGTGCTATCTGTGAGATGTGTGACTTCCCCCCTCCCCTGTAAAAAGGGGAAATGTGGTGAGTGTGTATCTAAGTTGTACTTTTGGCCCTCGTTGGCGATACTTCAAAAACAAGAGACGCTCCTTTCGGCTTAAATCTGCTGCTGTAT
Organism: Argiope argentata; assembly: GCA_026289955.1. Classification (NCBI taxonomy): domain Eukaryota; kingdom Metazoa; phylum Arthropoda; class Arachnida; order Araneae; family Araneidae; genus Argiope; species Argiope argentata. The sequence goes on from JAOUZG010022949.1 coordinate 3,324,483, forward strand.
CAGCGAGGGGCTTGTCAATAGGCAAGTGCCATTAGTAACAACAACATTAACAGAGAATAAGCAACAACACTCCCAAACCGGGTTTTATATGTCTTATCGAAAATATTCATCAGCAATTAAAAAAATAAAGTATTCTTACAGAAAATACATAAAAATGGAGAATTACGAAAATATACCAAATTAAAAACATTATTTACGAAATGTTATTCTAAATAAAAATGAAATTAATCAAAAAATCAGGGAACTCAGTTTAAAATGCATTTCTGCTAAAGTTACGAAATATATAATCTTCATTTTTATTTCGGAATAAATATATTAAAACGTGAGATTCATTAAAGTGGAAAATTAATACTGCAACCTGCTTTTAGCTTTTGTTTTCTTTGCATAATTCAAATAAATGTAAGGATATATAATCCGTTTCTACGCTTTGTGTTTCTACTTACCGCGTATTGAAATGTAAAACACGATCCAATTTAAAATTTGAATACGAGACAAATATATTTGTTTGCAAAAGTCTTACTGAGTTGGATTTGAATAATTATATAAAAACGAAGTTGGTAAATCAGAATTTGTTTTTCTTATTTCAAAAGAGAATTATCTTCCATTATTAAACATAAAAGAGGAATGCTCAACTGAATTTTTAAAAATCAGAACTAGATTATTCCTCGTAGTATCTTGATTTTGCATGAAAATTTCTGAAATACCATGGAAATTAAATTAACTTTTGAAATTATGAATGCCAATTTGGTTTGCAGGAAAAAAATCCACAATTTAGTGTCAGATGCATTCTGAAACTAATATTTGAGTTCAGAGTTTTACGATTTAAAAACCTTTTATGTTTCCTTAATTTAAATTTACAATCTTGGGAATTTTGAATTTATAATATGACAATAGGTAGAGTAACTATAATAAAGGGATTAAGTTAATGCTTTCAAATCGTTTGTTCATTCAACGGATTGTAAAATTTCTGTCTTCTTTATCTTTTTGTGCTTAAAAATAGTTATAAATAATTTTTTAGATAAAAAAAATATTGTAATAATAATAGAAAGATGATAAATTCAGTTTTCAAAAACAAACCCGTCGGATAGTAAATGAGATAACTCTTTTAATAAACTAATTAGGCAAATAAAATTTAATAGTTACATTGAAATTTTAGATATTATCAAATGTTGGTTGATATTCTAAAAAAGTTATGTGACAATTCGTCCATCCGCCAACTTGTGATAACCCTAAGTAAAATTTTAGTAAGCTAGATTAATGTAATTTAGCAAACCGTTAGTTGGGCACCTTTATTAGAATTGTAGATATGCACAAATTTTGTACCAAATCCATCAGTTGGCTCACATCTGTCGATCTGTCTATTTGTGCGTGTAGGAATAACCACAATAACGCGAAAAGCAAGATGAACAAATTTTTTGTATATGAAAATTGTAGATCCATTTTAAATTTTGGACCGTAACTGACGATGAGAAGAAATATACATTGTTTATTTGGTTTTTTTCTGTATGGTGATGCTAAAGATGAAACGATTATATACTGGAAATATAATCCCAAAATAAAATTTTGTTTTCCGTTTCTAGTTTTCGCATTATATAGAGTTTTTAATTTTTATACACAAGAATTTGTAGCGGATTTATATCCTTTAATTTTACATTTTTAAATTTTATTAAATAATCATATTCAGTTTAAACGCATTCATTCCATATTTAACAATTATAAAAGAAAATATTTCAGTTAAACAAATGGTCGTCCAAGGCGGCTAGCTCATAATAAATTGTTTATAATTTCATTACAGAAAAAATAGCAATTTAGAATTATTTAAAATACAATAGTGATTATAAATAATATATATAAATAAATATTAATATAGTAATAATATATGTAACTAAATAATAATATGAATTCGAAGTATTAATATAAATAATAATTATAAAATATATGAATAAAAATATCTGCATTTATTCATTTAATATATTTCCATTTATTTCATTACAAAAATTACAGAACATACAAAATTCCACTACTTTTAAACAAATAAAAAATAGTTTTTCCCGCTTCATCCTGTAAATAAATTGAAAGTGGCAACAAAAGAGTATCTATATTCAAATCAGGCTAGCCGGAAACACCCCCATCTTAAATTTTCAACTAGTAAATTAACATATAGATGGAAATTTAGACTTGGGACAAAAGATCACAATTAATTTTACGGTATTATCATTCAAACAGAAAGTTTAAAGCCTATTTATTTTATGAACAACTTATTTTAGAGATTCAGAATTATTTTTAAGTCTCTATATTCTATAGGTAAAATCATTTTTAAAAAAGATAATTTGTGATATAATTAGCATTGTTGTTAGTTTTAAAATGCAATTAAAATTTATGACTGAATTTTAAATAAAGAAAATTCATTTTCAGTCAGTAATTTTAACGCAAACGATTTTAAATGAAATCATTAAAAAATATATCATTAGAAAACTTCAAATTTTCATAACGTTCAACAACATTAGCATTTGCGATAATTTATTTTCACGTGTTATTTAAGTATAATGGATATTAGTGAGATTTCTGATAATTATTATTTAACCAAAGATAATCTTCATTTTAGATAGATATACGGTGTTCTATAAAAAGATATTTGTACAATGAGTAATTTAACTTAAAACAATCAAAATTAGTCAACATACTACCGCTTAGAAAGAGAAATTGATCTTAGAATATTGTTACAGACTTTATAGATATCTCCGTAAATATTTGTATTCGTCTTGGAATATCTTAAGCAGATCGGAAATACTCAAATTCTGGGGCGAAAATCGTGCAATTTAGGCATATTTCAATGTATAAATGGCAATACCAATGATTTAGCTACTTGGCGATCTTTTGGCGACATGGTAAGATTTGGCGAAAAATATACAGCTCGGAAAAAAACCATCACCTAAGCTCTAGGACTATTACTAAGCGATATTGAATAGAGCCTTCCATAACCTTGGCGAAAGTCCTAGATTTTCACGCCAATTATGCCATGATGATTAGAGAATAGAGTAGACTTTAGTGTTAGTCTAGCGCACAAAAGCTGTTATTTGTCTGACGTAATAGAGACCTCTGTGTTTGAAAGTTGTTTTATATTGCATTAACTGAATTTCAGTGCGTGATTGGGACTCGTAACTGCTGTAATTCTTCCATCTGAAGATAGTCTGTCAGTCATTCTGTATGCATGTGAATACGGTATATCAAAGATATAAGAAACTAAATGGATATTTACTTATTAAGCAAATTCAGCATTAGAATGGGATATGCATTTTAAATTTTGAACCCAATATATAAGAGGGAGGAAGTCTGTGTAATCGGATGTTTGTAAATACAATAAGACTTAAAAGCAACGACTTGGATCACCAGATATTAGTATGCAATCTCGTTGCCGAAATTGTATACTCATGTTAAATCTTGGATTTAGTCACTGGAAAAGAAAGGATCTAAGATTTATATCCATTTTCTTTACTATATCCCAAAACGCAAAACGTTCCATATTTCATAACACTTGGAAAAGTGGGGGGGGAGGATGTAAGTTCAGTTAACCACGTGGTCTTTTTGGGCGGAGTCAGTAGCCAATCATGTAAACACTACGAGATATAACTGTTGATGCTAGCATATTTTTTTTCACAGCAGATGCACTCATGACTCATGTACTATGGGAAGTTTGATCTCAGTTCTCTCCCGTGACATTTTATGTGTAGTTCTCTAGGCCAACTACACTATGGCGTAATCATGTACCTTTTGTTCTTGATGCTACCAATAAAACACATAAAAGACAACACGCGTCTTCACGTAATTTCACCTAGGCAACAATCTTCAGTATCAAATAAATTATTTGTGCTGTGGCGAAAGTTTATAAGCCAGATAACAACCTTCAAACTGAAGTTTCACTTTTGTCTAATGGTCATGCTACTCGGCTGTAAACCCTCAGATTGCGAGCTAGTCCTAGAGTTATAAGTATCACCCGAAATTGTAACCCGGTGACCTTGAATAAGCAACCTCCATACAGCTGCTGTGGCGTTCTCTGTCGGCAGCAAGTGTCGTCTGGCGCATTTAATACAACAGCTATCATCACCACCAATTCACATACACATAAATTCTCGCCATAAACTTGGCAAAATTGCATCGTTTGTCTAAACACCGACTCACTGGTGGGACTGTATGTGTTGAATGTTTTATAAGCCAGATAACATCCCTCGGGATGAAGTGTCACTTTTGCCAAATGGTTATGTGACGCCGCTACAAACTCTCAGATTGAAATTTTGGGACTAGAGCTATCCACATCTGCCGCAGTGAAATCAAGAAAAGCAGTAATTTATTACAATAAGCATTCAAGCTTGTAAATAGTAATGCCCTTCTATTTCGCTCATTTTACCCCAAATTGTTTTACTCTTTAGATGTCTCGGATAAATACGTAGGATTTATATGTAGGAGAGGATAAAAAGAACAAGAAAGAAGAGTCTATTCTGTCTAAATCTACCTGAAAGCCGAAAAGAAAATATCCAGATGGTTTTAGCATAACTATCAAGTTTGATTTAAAATTAATTTATTCATGATAATCCAATAAACACAAAGAAAAATCCCAATTTTGAAAAATCTTTCACCTAATAGTTGGAAATTTTCTTTGCAAATGTTATTTTACCCTAACTTGAATTTAATTTTATTCTGTTTGGAATATTCCCCTTAAAAATAATGAAATAAAAATGTTCTCGAAAACTTAATTTAAAGGGTAAAAAGAACAATGCATAAAGTGATGCCGTTGTAGTTTTTATTACTTTTTTCATGTTCAAAATGTCCAATATACATCCAAATATGGCATCTCCCTCAAGAAAAAGATTTTTCAAAACTTAAAAGTTTCATGAAGTTTTGCAAAGTTCTTTAATTTTTTTTAAATTTTGTTATTTAATTTTGTTAATGGAAAACTCAGTCGACTTTTCCTTTTAAATCTGAAAGATAATACGCCAAGGCACATTTTTATGCATCAACAAATGAAGTTAAGTTATTTTGGGCCAGATTACTGTTTAAGGCCTGTAATTTGGGTTTTAAATGAAGGGAAAACTTCTGAATTTGAAATTAATTATTCCGCTTTTAAGCTTTAAAAACAAATCTAATTAAAACATTGATGAGTCTGATGTCCACAATAGCAAAGATGAACACGATTATATTATTTCGTCAAGAAACGATTGGATTTGTGCAATTAAACTTAGGGATAAGTGAATTGGAAGAAAAATGAGGAATGTACAAAATGAGTTTCGGAACTGTATTACTGTCAGAGAATTCGAGTTATAAATCGAAGTGACGTAGTGGTTAAATAACTGCTGCCATTATAATTAAGAAAACTTTGTTAAATTAAATAAAAGAATAAAGACCAGAGTGAAATTTTAAAAAAATTAGAAACGGAAAAATCCGAAAGCGAAGCAATAAGAATTTTTGGAATAATTAGTTAAAATTATGTTCTCAAAGAAAATAATTACATCAAAACAAATAACTGATAATAATATACATTAAATATAATTGAAATTCCAAAGTATTATTTTTTAATTTTATCTTTACGTATAATAAAAACAAGTGAAATATAAAAAAAGATTTTAATGCAATTAATACTTGTCTTTTTATACTCATTTTTTACAAACTACTTAGATTAATTTTATTTTAGTCAATTTTATATTAAATAATTACGACTAATATAAATATGTTTTTTCACATGACAGAATCACAATATTGAGAGAAAATTTTCACACTGCGCATGCGTGAATTTTCAACTCCCATTTGGGCAAAGCAAATGCATAAATTTTCTGTTGGTATAGCGCAATACAGTTCAAAAATTTTCAATTTCCTTCATTCTGTTTTATTTTAAATAAAGTACTTCTGAATGAATCCAAAAAATCGATTAATTAACAATGTTTGATATTAAATGCTTCAAACACTTAAGAAAATAAACAGAATAGTTTGAAGTAGTCGATCGTAAATAAGTTAAGCCTAACCCCATTATCGTAGGGGAAAAAAAAAAACAAAATGAAGTCTTACTCATTTGGCAGAGGGGAAATGAAGACTTTTGGTTGGAAAGTTAGTTTTTCATTAACATAATTAATTCAATTAATTAATGTTTGAAAAAATTGTATTTGAACTTGATTGGATGAATAAAAAGTATTGTATTATAAATTGAGAATTTAAACAAGATTATATATATATATATATATATATATATATATATATATATATATATATATAAACTAAATCGATTGACGTAGAACCACCAAATAGTGTATATAAATACTTTGGAAGGTAAAAATGTGCATCTATGAAAGACTTTTTTTGAGGTTTTAAATAGAATTTTAACTAAAACCTAAACCAAATCTTAGCACTCTTAATATTAACTTTCAAAAATATTGCACTATATAAATATGATTTTTATAGCGTAATAAAATCTTATCTTAACATTTTCAAAGTATGTTTTCAATTATATCTATTATGTTACGTTATAGTCAAGTTTTCAATTTTTTAAAATTAATATATGAAAATATTTTAAGTTTAATTTCTAATCATGCATTTCAGAAATTATAAAAATAATCAACCTGAACAAGTACATTATACTTCTGTAAGAAACTTTTTTTTATCAAGGTGTTGCTATGGTGCTGATAAAATTCCAAAATAAACTATTAAGGTATTACTCACTGCAAACTAAACTTTAAAAAAAGTATAATTTATATCACTTATCTTTATTAAATCAAATAAATATGAAACGTTTTAATGTACAAAAAAATCAATAAAATTGTTTGTTGAAATTTTAAATTTATATTATTAATTCAATCATTTTGTGCTATTTTAGGCGAACTGGATTTAATGTATATGACATATCCATTCCAATCCATATTCAAGAGCTAATTTATAAACTGTTAGTAATAAAGGTGCAATTCTAATAAGGTCATTTTGACCATTTGAGTCATATTTAATAAAATATTCTTAATATTTTTATAAACAATTTAAACTTTTGCGATAACGATTGATTTGAGTTAAGAAAATCTGAATATCACTATTTTATACATATGCGCGATGTTAAAATAGTCTACTGATCGTCTTTAAGGAGATAACCAATCTGAGAGAAAAGTTTCCCCAAGTTTGATTAGTCTAAAATAATGAAATTATATTTTATACTCAAAACATTTAAACATTTTGTTTATTTAAAGACGGTCAAGAATATATATTAATAAATATGGTTCATATCACCTACGGACTCTATAAAATTTAACCTTCATAATTTTTCAGAAGCTCCCTAACAGACTGAAACTGAATAAATAATATTTTTCACGTTCATTTAAATTCTTTTGAAAGTAAAATAGAAAATTGAATTGTTCGTCGAGTCAGATAAATTTAGGATTCATCATATAGCAATCTTCGTACTTATATACACTTCTTAAAAAATTGCATACATTAAAAAATGAATATTCTATAGTACATACAGGTTTCAGTGTGGAACGATTTTCTTTTTGCTATGATACATTTAAAACAAAACATTTAGTTTCAGCAGAAAATGATTTTGTAATAATCAAAATTTAATAATTCAAATTTCAGATTTGATTTTAAGTAGTAAAGCAGTTCAAGTTGGAAAATGCAGAGTAGAATGTATGAAACAGTGTAAAGTTTCTAAAGTACTATGTGTTATATGACAAAAATTAGGAGATAAAAGTGTTTTGTGAACGAAGTTAAACAAAATATTTAATAGGAAATTTTACTGACCATTTATCTAGTGAATCAACTGGTCACTTAAAGCGGCTAGTATCCTGTATATTTTTAATAACTAAAATGCACGTATAAAAAATCAAATAAAAATATTTGTATCCGTTCAAATATATATAAGTCAAACGATATTTTAATATCACTTTTCAAAATGCCACAAATTGTTCCAAACGATTTTTAAGAACAACAGAAATATAATTTTGCCCTAATCTAATAATAATTATTAAAAATGATTCGAAATTTAACCGAAAAGTAAATAAATAATATAAAAGAATAATAACATTAGAGATAAAATATCCTTTCTATTTATAGAAAAAATAAATTTTATTTAATAGAAAAAAAAATTATTTTTCTAAATGTCACAATGTTTTCCTTACGTTTCGTAGCATTTATGAATACATTTTAAAGAAAATATTTTCAGTAATTTTTATTTCTATAGAATACAAACTGATTTATATATAACTGTATTATATATAATTTTAACTGTTATCTATCAACATTTAACCATTTATAAATTATAACTCCACAGAAGATAAATTTCCTTTTCAAAGATAAATTCATTCTTTATTTGAAGTAATTTATTACACGCATTTATCAAATCAGTTCATTTCATTTCATTTCATCTATATTGAAAGCTTTTATTAATGCTAAATGTTTTGTGCCCTCTAGATCTAGACTATTATTTAACTATTATTTAGCTACAGAGTTTGTTGTTTGCCAAAAGTTGGGGCTCGTTGGTCAATACTGCTGCCAAAGTTAGAGCTGAAACTTTTTCTATTTTTGCAGTGATCGATGGAGAAAATAAGGAACGATTATTAAGACTCGAAAATAGCTAGAAAAGTGTTTTTAGCCATTAGAACTGAGAAACACTAATTTTTTTCCTTTAAGAAACTACTTAACAAGAGTCAGATGTCATTATCGAGGATTATTTCTACTAAGATAGATTGGAGAAATACTATTTTTGTAACGAACTTTAATCTTCTTCAATTTCAATCTAGTAACGGGTTGGAAAGTTTTAAAAAATATAATTTTTTTTTATTTTCTTATATACATATAAAAAACTACCATACTAAGCTAAAACTTTAACACTTAAATGCAGGAATTTCTATTTTCAATAAGCAAAATTTGAATCGGTGAAGTTAACAGCAAATATAAAAAAAAACCCTTCTCCCTTTCAATAAATTTTTTTTTACATTTTCAAATAAACATATTGATGTAAAGGTGGTTATAATTAATTTTCCACTTTGAAAGGTTATAAAAAGAAAACTACTAGATCAAATGTTATCAAACTTGGTAATAGTTTAAAGAAGGCCATGGAAAATCCATTTCGGCAAAAAAAGTCCAGAAACTTATCAGCATGGTGGAAATGGCGCTGTATGCGATATTATTAAGAAAAACAGTACATGAAGACACCAGTTTAAAATGGGTTTCATCTTTTCTGGAACGAAACTGTTCGTGGGGTAGTAAAAAACTGCACTGTCTTGTAATTGACTTACGACAGAAAGAAGCAAATGATTTATGCAGATGTACTTAACAGTTCGTTCGATTTTTCACAGAAAAAAGAGCCTATTTGTCAGAGTTCCGATTGTTACGAATTGACAATGTCTCTCACCATGCAAGGTCATGCTTTTCTCATTACATGTTATTATGAGTTGAACGAAATGTTTTGTAAAGATATCGCTCAGCAATAGGAATACAGAGATATGTGCTAAGAGCTATTTTTGAGAATGCAGTAATGCGACCACACATTTTGAAACAATGTCTTCATGTCCTATTTCTGTTTAACAATATTGCATATTGCGCCATTTCATACCCTTATAGACAGTGTTTCAGCATTTTTTCACGTGTTAAAAAAACTTTCCATGAATTCCTTTAAACTAGTACTATGTTTGATATTATATGGTCCAGCAGCTATCATTTGATGACCATTTCAAAGTAGAACTTTAATTATAACCTTTGTTTCTGCATCAGCAGAAGCAAACACTCCTTGAGTTCATCAAATCTACGGTGTACGATAATATAATATTTTAAACATAAATATTACTCCTCATTACATTACAAAATATGAAATTTCAAGAAATAATTATTTTTAGCATTTAATGGTGAAATTTTGAGATAGTTATCATATACATTAATATAATTATTATGTTAATTAACTCGGTTAATCAATTTGTTGATTAGAATAAACTTGACCTCTCTGTCATTTCCTTCGACATCAATTTTGTAAAAACAACTTAATAAATTAAAAAAAATTAAAGAAATGTCTAATTTTTTCTTGTTGGTTATTATATAGTGAAAAAAAATATGTGAAGAAACTTATTAGCTACGATACTCTAATGTCCTACTTAAATTTTTGTTTTGAATTTCAAACAAAGAATATATTTTAAGTTACACTCTTATGCAATGCAGAAAGTTAACGAACTTTCTGTCAATTGAGAATTTATAAATTATGGCAGATTACATATTATTTGATAAAAGGACTACTGACAACAAAAATAGTATATAAAATATGTGTCCTAAAATGTTCTTGAGACGTAATATTTGAAATTATTACTGCAATAGCGATAAAATCTTTTGAATGGAACAAAAAATGGCCCATCTTGCGGTTTAACTTTAGTAAGCGGCAGTTTATAAAATAAAGTCGAAACTATCGCTTGTTCTTAAAAATATGTTTAGCCTTAGAGAATTATTTTCTTTTCATGGTTCACAAAACACAGAGCAAATATTTCAACAAAAAATATAATACATAAAACTATTTCAATTTTTTCTCGAAATGTATAAGCAATTTCAAATATATTTTAAAGAAATTTTTGATAAACTACTTATAAAAAAAAGAAGAAGCGGAACTTTTCAACAAAACTCATAAGAATTTGCGTTACAACAAAGTTTTTTGTTGTTGCTGTTTCTTATTTCAAACCAGTTGCAGATGCTTCAAAATATGAAGTTTAATATTGGTAGTTTTTATCTTTTTCGGAAAGACTTACCTGAAGAAGTTTATAACTCGAAATTCAATGTACAAAAAGAAGTAGCAAAACAAGAATAGCATTCAGAACAACATTTTCCCCTTCTTCTTTCATTTTTCCCTTTTCTGATTTATTTCGTAAAGAGAGAGAGAGAGAGAGAAAGAAAGAAGTGAAAAAATATAACACCTGGAATGGATTTATGGTTTAGAATCGTTCTTTTTCCCATTGCGCGTGGAATTCGTATTTGTTGACGGATAATTAAATCGTTTGGTTATTTTTTTATTAAATAAATTTAATGAATTCTTCAAATTGATATTTTCCGTTTTAGTTGTCAGAATAATAAGTAGTAATGATAAACAAAAATAATTAATTAAATGAAATATAAAAATGAAAATAAAAAGCATTTAATTAATAATTCTTAAATTTTTTGCTCAGCTTTTTAAGGATTATAGAATAAATAATATGTAACTTGAAACTTACTTTGAATTCTTAATGACAGATTAATGATTTTTTTTCCATAGAGTTTTAAAGCAATTATAAATAAAATTTATTTTGTATGCAGTTTTTTATTTACTGACTCAAATGTTGTTTATTTATCTGTAAACATATATCATATGCATATAATATATAATTTAGAAGAAAGTTTAATTTTTAGAATCATAACTAATGATTTTCGATTCGAGCATTAAAAGTAATTACAATGTTTCTTCGATGTACTTGTAAAATCCTTTGGGATAGTTCAATTCAGATAGTAAGTAGCCCAATGAAGAATAACAATACACTTTTATCAAAATATTATCCAAAAATGTCCCATTTTGAATCATGTATTTTTTTCTTTCTGTTTTTTTTTCTAGACATAGATGTACATTTAAAAATTGATAATACTGTTTTATAGATGATGATTAGAGAATATCGTAGATTTACATACATTTAAATGCCAATTAACTTCATCCTTTTTTGAAATAAAAAATGTACACGTTTCTAAAAAATATTTTGAATTTATTAAAATAAAAATCAGTCCTCTGAGTTTTTTCCTAATCTACATACATGTACCGATATTTATTTGATATTGACAATTAAAGAATTTATGGTAACATTGTTGAGCAGATGAGGGAAGGAAACTACTCAATTTTGTGTAAATATCTCTATTATTTCCCTTTATTTTATTCCGCCAGCTAAGAATGTGCATAAAGGTTTCTAAATTTAATAAATTTATCCATCTATCTCATTTCTATTTTGTGTATGTATGTATGTATGTATGCATGCAATGTGTGTGTGTGTATGTGTTTGAAAAGGAAAATTTGAAATTAATTTTATTTCCCCACGGGAGATCGTTATTTAAATACGTGAATAACAAATAAAACGTATCCATTGAAATCGGACCGAATTGGCGAAAACTTTTGAGGAATTACTCTCAGAGCTTTTCTGAGAGAATCTTACAGGTCTTTCTTTGACACGTGTCAATTCTTGTAAAGGAATGCTAGGTATCTTTGGAAAAATTGCCCAAAAAATAGAGAGAATTTTTTTTATTCGTACCGTAATAATCATCAATTTTTGAAGAGCGTGTATTAAATAAAAAAAGGATTTTGGATCAGCTAATAAGCAAGAATTTTCGAATAAAGTAGTATGACCTAATTTAAGATAGAAAAAACAGGAGCTTAATTACGATTCAAATAATTTGTACAGGGAAATAGCAAAAAGAGACGTCAGTCTACATCGCGACATAAAAAGCAAAATGACAAATATGTTCCTATTTAGGGATTTTATAATAAGATTTTAATAATGATTTCTTTGTCATGTATAGATTTAGGCTAGGGAATCTTAGGCATCTTTGCAAAAAAAGCTGAAATCAATGGTGATTTTCCTAATTTAAATCTGAACGTGAGAACGTGCAATGTCGAAGTCTCCAGTTTTCTTGAGAGCTTGTTAAACAATAAATTCAGTGTAGCAGTGGCATTACTCTGTCATCTCTGTTGGATAGTAGATGGCGCTGTCTGATTAGTTACGCATTGCGATTGTAAATAATGAGATAAGAAGCTGTTTTGAAAAAAGTGCGAGCGTTGGAGTCTTTTTCCGTGTTAGTGGTGTTTTTTTGTTTGTTTGTAGAACGAAGCTAAAAGGAGCTAAATAATGATAAAGATTTGAAAATTAAATAAGTTTTAAATTAGGTTAAGAGATATAATTACGTCTGTCTGAGTCTGTCAGAAACATACATGTGGTAATCTCGCGCACTATTTCACTATGCAGCCTTCTGATGTAGAGCTCATTCTTTTAATGAAAAATATACAAGTAGCAGAATTGGCATTAAAAAATTCTGATGGAACTTTTTTAATTCCTACTATTAGTTCGCAATCTCTCTATTATGTATATCTTGTTCAAATTTTCAATCGTTTAAACGTTAATAAAATACTTTTCATTCATCCACTCAAGTTCAAGTAAATTTTTTAAAACTTGTAGTGGAGGACACTTGATGTTAATACAGTTTTTCCAAATACTAATTCATTAACTTTGTTAATTTTTTTAATTAAATTATTAAAAATTAACTTTCCCTCAAAAATTCTTCCTTTTCTCTCTGCCAAATGAGTAAGATCAGTTTGTCTCCCCCCCCACCTTAATGAGGTTAGAAATTACCATTACATTTCTACCGTTTATTTTAAACGAGTATGTTAATTTTCCTAGTGTTTTGATGCATTTAAAATTAAACATCGTTAATTAATCGATTTTCCAGATTCATTTTTAAGTACTTCTGAATTTAAATAAAACAGAATAAAGGAAATTAAACATTTCCAATTTGCATCTCGTTACCGCAAAATGCCATAAAAAACTCACGCACTTGCTTTCCCCCAATTGACGTTGAAAATTCACGCATGCGCAATGTGTTCTGATTTATTTTTAATTTATTTATTTTGTTTCGGCCAGAAATAATTTTCTGATAAATTATATATATTAATTGTAATTATTTAATAAAAAGTAAATAAAATAATTGTTTTATTTGTTGATTTATGTATGAATTGTCTTAAGTTTTTATATTACTCTTATTTATAGCTTTAAAAATTGTCTAATGATAAACAATGGGTTATCACCGGCAAAAGCATTTAATTGTGAAATGATAGAGAAAATTCCTCATTGACTGTTCTAGTGTTACATGATTATACACACAAATATATATTGCTTTATTATAATCAAGAAAATTAAAAACTTATTTACAAAAGTTGTAATTTTTAAATGGACAAATAATTAATAAAAGATATAACCATAATTTCAAGTTTCATGGCAGCCAGAATGGAATATGGATGATGAAATTACAAAATAAAAAAAAGCCGGCAAGAAACAAAACAACACCGACTTAAAAAAATAAATGAAAATTACTTTTAAATAGATATTAAATAAACCTAACGATGTTAAATTTACTTTATTGCATCCTAATTTTGTCGAGTATATTATTATAAGGATGAAACATCTTCATTTCATGTTTTCAAACAAATACGCACTCCAAACAAAAAATATATTTACCAAGAATAAATTTCATCGTTAATAATGCATTTAAGTAGTCCTTTAGATTTTAATTAAACTAAATTAATTAATATTTATTGCTTTCTAAGTATCTGAGACAACAATTAAGCCACTTAATTAACTCTATTTATACCCTTTTGTTTACTTTAAATAAAGGAGAAATTTTCTTCTTAAAGAATATTTGTTATTATAAATTTAAGAATTCTCGTAGATACTTGAGATATTTTGCAGACCATGTTTAAAACAGAATGGTATTTTATTTTCTTAATATTTGCAAGAATTGAAAAGCAAGGCTTGTTCAAATTTCTCAGGAACATTCAGAATTCTCGAATAACAAAGATTAACTTTACCGAAAGCTTAATACGCCATTATGCTTGATGAAGTGGCATAAAAACGATATAAATATAATTTTTTTTGTTACTAAGCGATTAATTTCGTGATAAAGTAAAATATATAAATCGTTTGCTGCCTTTCATAAATAAAAATTAATGAAAACTTTTAAAATAGGAGATATAAAGTAAAAGGATTTGAGATAATTAAGAAATGGAAATTGTTTACAGTTTATCTGCAGAATTCATTTTATTTACAAGATACAAAAACATGTAATATTATGATTTTTTAAAATATATATTTTTTAGAAAACTGGATTTTTACCAGTGTTTACACCAATATTAAAGTATTAATATAATTTTCTTAGAAAATATTATTTCAAATTCTGTATAGACCATATTTTCCGACATCATCGAAACGTTATTTCGAGTCTTTCGTATAATTTTCTGAAATTTATTATGCTGTTTTTATTCCAGTTCATTTTTGCATCATCTCACATTTCTTTTATAGTAATTTTTTAATGTAATAATTATGTATAAAAGGCGACAATAATATGAAATAAAATATGAAAATGAAACAATATTTTTTAAACAAATAAATATTTCCTGAGGATTTCATTCTCGATCAAAAAGAAAAAAAAATTTAAAAAAATTATTATTATGCCTGTCCTTCTGAAATTTTAAGCGTTCCATAGATTCTGTACGAGTTTTGTGACCTCCACATCTGAACGAAGTTGAATTTAAGCAAAATATTGTAGCTTGACATAGCAAATAAAAAGAGAAAAAGTGAATTTTCTCATACAAGGACATGTCGTTCTAAAAGAATTTCGATAAAAAAAAGAAAGTAATAAAATGTTAATTAGTTTAATTGAAACAAATTTTGTTGATATCGTACTTTTTTTTCTTAAATTGATCGCAAGAGATAGAAAATTGTACCATAATTCATTTAAGGCAATCATTATTATTAAACAAGCGTTTTTAATAACGTATTAATTAACCAGCCTCAGTTACCAGAACTATCATTATTATCCAGATTATGTTCATGTTCCATAGTCTCTGGATTAAAAGGAACACTTTTTTTGATTTCTGGCATTTTGTTCGTTTAATATCTTTTTTTTATAATTATCTTATTTAGTAATTTCTTTATCATATATTATTTTCTATTGTCTATTATCCAATATTATCTATTAATATCTTTAATAATATATTTTTTATTTTATAATTTTTATTAATATCTTCTGATCTGATTCTGGATTCATTTGACTTATGATCCAATGAGCAGATCTGAAGAGGATATATTTAAACAAATGAGAAACTACTATCTACTGTCTTATCATGTATTTTCTTTTCTTTAACATTTATCATAAAAAATATTTTTATTTTTCCCCCATTAAATATATATATATATATATATATATCATAGGACATCACATAAGTATTATCTTTTTTTTGAGTAATATGTCAACATCATATCTCCAATTTTATTGGGAAATATCTGGAAATGTACCTTTACAAAAATGTAAAAGAATGAATTCCAAGACACAAGAAAAAGAATTAAGTAAAAATTAGGAGTATGCATTAAAGAGATTAAAATAAGAATTCAATTTAGTAATTGAAAACGTTCCATTCGGAACTTACGTTTTAAATGGGATGCTGAATGCACTAATATCAATTTTTGACATTTACACTTTCGAATTTTATTTTGCCGTCTGAGATCTAACATAAAACTTCCGTCTGGTTTTCAAACATAACAAGTTGATCGTTCACTTCAAAAACAAATTCTTAATCACTCAAATGGGTATTCCTCGAATTCATCACACCGAATTCACTTATGTCTCCATCAGTCATGCTTTCTTAGTCATTCAAATACCTTTAAAGTAATTGATAAAAAATATGAATATTTTTTGAAAAATTCAGCCAAAGATGAGACGATATATCGATTATTATAACCATGGATTGATTATTAGATAAATGCAAAACTATTAGTATCTGTAAGGGCAAATTTAATAATATCAAAATATTAATTAGAAATATATAAAAAATATATTTCTAATTATTAATAAAAAGTTGGAGTCAAATGATATGTTTCTATGTTTAGATTTCGTTAAAAGAATCAGTGAAAAGCTACTGCTGAATACTATTATATAATAATATTTTTTTATGTGAATTCTCAACAAAATGGCTGATTTAATATTTATACATTTCTTCAAAATGTTTTTCTTCAGAATTGACTTTATTCAGGTTTTTCATTCATAACACTGTTTTCATATCTTATTACATTTCATTTAAGATATTCATGCATTAAAATTGTGCTGTGCTACATTCTTAGATCATTACTATGATCTAATTATATTTTTGTTATACGTTTATTCTTACAGCCCCTGCAATAAATCGCCAAAAATGCAAAGTGTAGCCAAAAAGGTGATTAATAATTTGACTTTGGCGATTTTCACGTCTCAAAATTGCCAAGTAAACTTAGAAATGCAGCTATTTTGCCAAATTCTTGACATCTTGTGTGTCATGGGTCTTAAGAATTTTGATATAATCTGAAAGAGTTGATCCAGGGGGGGACGGAGGAGGGAGGTTGCAAAATAAATAAACATTTTTTAAATGTATAAGAAAAAAATCTGAAGGAGATTTAATATAGCCTGAAAGACAATAAATTGAGAACAATAAAATATATTAGTATAAATTGCTTTAAAAAACTCTTAATTTCCAAATCACATCTTACCAGTATGATCTAATTTCGCGTTTTGAAATACTTGATCTTAAAAGTCGAATTCTCCAATTTTTATGAAGTTTTATCCAGTATTACTCATCAAATCCTTCATTTTGATGTGATTATTTATAAATAAATTATTATTACTATTTAAAGAAAAAAATTATGTGTACTTCGTCATACAGCCTTTTTTCTATTTATATAGAATGAAGAATTTGGCAAACATTTTTTTAAAATTATTTAGACTTTATAGTAATAAAATTTATAATGCATAAAAATAGACAACAATATTGTAAAGAAAATTTTGTTTAACTATTATTTAACTGACATCAAAATAACGAAATGGTTCTTATTTTTAATTTTCATCGTGAAATCACTGAAAAAGTTAACATTCAAATCAGTTTTGAAGAAGCATTAGATACAATATTATCAATTGGACTATTTAGTCGAATATATTCTATGACGGGGCATTTACGGTGAATTTTAAATAACTTCAAATTGTTTATGTAGAGCTATGTAAAAATAAAAGAAAAATTGATGCTAAAGTATTCATAAATTTCATTCGAAAAATTTTAGAAAATAGATATTTGAAAATCATATCATATGACTTCATTTTCAGAAATCTTCATCGCAAGAACTATTCGTATTGTTTCCATTTGCCCAATACTAAAAGAACAAAACTTGGTTTTTTAGAATAAAATATCGTTTGGCTTTTGTCCAAAGAACGAAAAGTTGCACTCAGTTGTACGAAAAGTACAACTGAGCAAACATTCACATTTTATTAAATTGTTTTTCTGAATATTATTCTGTCATTGAATTTTCTATTTTTTGAAGTAAGAGAACAGAAAGTTAACAATCCTTTCCCGATAAAAGAATTATTTTTTATTTGATGAATAAGAAATAAAGACTATTGTTCCGGATTTCTTTTGTAAAAATGTCATAGAAATAAATAAAAGAATTCTTTCTTATCCGATTGTTAATGAGCAGAGTTTATTTATTCTCAAATAGCCAGCAGTCAGATGTCAGCAAAATGAGATCTTTACAGTTTCCATCGAAAAAAATCACGAATGGATTGTCTGAGTAATTCTTTTTCATTTTATTTAAATAACAAACGAAATGCAAGAACAAGAAAAATGCAAACGATAATAACTTTCAATTCTTTCATTGGTGAAAATTCAAATAAGTACGTTGTCATATAAATTAAATATTTTTTTATAAATAAATAGTTAGCTCAATTCATTTGCCATTTAAAAAATTTCAACGAAATTTATTCAAAGTAATAATTTTCCACTGCATTGTAAAGCAATATTATAAATTCGTAACAGTGATCATGATATTGTTAATAATCTGCCATGATAAAATCAAGCAATAGGTTGTATTAGTTCAGGCACTCGTTCTGTTCAATGTGTAAACGGACATTCTTTATTGAGACTAGTCTTATGACATCACAGCGCCTAAAACCGTAACTATTTGGTTCACCAGTTTTAAAACATTGCTGTATTGGAATTTTTTTTTATTTCTCAGGTAAGTGACTCAGCTATTAAGCCAAATTCTTCTTTAGTTTTTGGTAATGGAAGGTTTTTAATAATTCAAGAAAATCTCATTTAATAAGTATTTGATGAAACAATGAAAACGGTTTGATATAAAAATGTAATCCGTTGCTGAAAATTGTGCAATTTTTTTTAAAGAAATTGATATAATTCCGAATAAATTTGCTATATGATTGATTGGTATAATTAAAAAAAAATTGTTGAATTTTGAGATGGTGTAAAATTTATTTTTGTACTGTAATATTTTTAGAAATTATGGCGGGAAAATGCAAGAATTTTATCTAACTTCAATTTCAATTTTAATTATATTTTTAAAAAAAATTCTTGAAATTGCACTTTTGTGCTTTCGAAAGTAAGTTTTATCAATTTTTCTAGCACGCAAGCACACATACATTTTAATAATAATAGGTAATTAATTGAAAGGGTTTATCAATAACACAACTAGTAATTTGTTAATTTTGATTATTGACTATTTTTGAGTAACCTACGAAAAGGGCTGACATACTTTTTTTACACTAAGCGTTTTCCTCTATTTTACATAATAAATTATCTAATTTCTAGTTCTTGAAGTCTTGATGTGAAAATACTATTTTTTTAAAATAATCGGGAATAAGTAAATACTACATAACTATTTTAGGAACATTTAAGAAAACAAGAATTCTTTTTCTAAACCATAACTACATTTTCATAATTAATCATAATTACTAATAACGCAGAACTTTCATAGTTACTAATAACTCTGCATTTTCATAATTAATTATCTCATTATTTTTCGACTAGGGATTTAAAATCGATAAAAACAGTAATTCCATTAATAAATCCTATTAATATTTTAACAATGTCAAAATGTGAAGTAATTTCTATATTCAAGATGATATAATAAATTTTATTTAAGTGAAGGAACTTCCAAATAATCTTATTTAAATGCATGCAAGAGTATGAACCAACAGAAAGCCCATCACTCGACGGATCTGGTTCATAATTTGATACAAATCCACAGTTTAGATAATAAACCTGTGGGCTAACTGGATACAAGTGAGCATGGTCTTTATATTTTATAAGTATGATTTTAACTTGCCCTCGTCGATACAAATTTTTATAAATGGATTTTGTCCAAATATTGATAAAAATCTGTAAATTCAATGCAATAACCACATTTTATTCACTAGGCTCAAAGTTACTGTATTTACAGACGGATTGAGCAATAAATCTTGATTTTAACTTGTGTTTGTTTGTGAGGATACATAAAACTTTAACGCGTGGAGATTCGTCACCATCTCCAAATTCTTGATGATGATAATATTTTTTTCAATTCCTGCTATTACTTCACACTTCCCCTATATATCTTTTTTAAACTTTCAATGGTTAAAAAATGCCTTTTATTCATCCGCTCAAGTTCAAACACAATATTTAAAATTGTATTGGATGGACCTTGATGTTAATACAGTTTTTTAAATAATAATTCATTTGGTTAATTTTTATTAATTAAAAATTAATTTTTGCTTCAATAATCTTCATTTCTCCTCTGACAAATGAGTAAGGCTTCGGTTTGTTTTTTTCTCTCAAGCTAATAAGGTTAGGTTTAACATGTTTCTGACCGATTATTTAAAACAATTCTGTTTGTTTTCTTAGTATTTGAGGCATTTAAGTTTAAACATTGTTTATTCATAGATTTTTTAAAATTCATTTTGAAGTACTTTCAAATTAAAATAAAACAGAATAAAGAAAATTAAAAATTACAAATATTTAATGCATTACCCCAACTGGCGTAGAAAATTTACTCATTTGTGTTGCCACAATTGGGCTTCAATTGTGAAAATTCAAGCAAGGTTGACTTAAGGAAGAATTGACAAATTTTCTTTCTATATTAGTTGTTTTTGTATAGTTATTAGAGAAGGTGAAATCAAGCCTGTATATAAACAATTGTCATCTACATATCGAGATAGTTCAACTTTTTCTGATGAACAATATTTTCTCATAACAGCTTAGAACTAAATTCTGGCGGGAACTACAGTTGAGTCTTAATGGCCATCACCGTCCACGGTACAATCCTTCCCGTTGGAAGTACGTCTTATCATAAATGGAAATATCCTACCCAAACCTTCAGGGTGGCGAGATCCAATCACCATATCGGAAATATCTCATCCTCATTTCGAGGTGCCCCCGGAGCATTCACCTTTTGATTAATTTATATTAAAGAAGAAAACATTCTTTATATATATTTTTAACGAAGTCTTCCAGTGCCTATTTGAGATGTTCAAACGAATGTATCGAAATTTGGTATAAAGACCATACACCAAATTTTATCCTAGTTCAAGACGTTATTGATTTATCTTTGTCACAAACAGATAGAGGGATGAAAATCTACAAACGGATGACATGAAGTCGTCTAAATCACGACACACAACACCTCTTCATACCCCTGCAACTATAACCCGCTGGTTATTTAAACAGTGTAATGAACATGAAGTGGGAAATACATTGAAACAATCTGCTGTTCTATACACCTCCTGTGACCGTGTTGACATTTATCAAAGACAATTGATTTTTTCTAAATGTGATTTTCGAACTCTGGGGGTATAAAATGTAGAGATTCGCTAAAATCTGAAGTTCGAATTTTTTTGACGATTACAATACTTCCTCTAAACTATAAACATAAGAGTTTATAAAACATGGTAAAAAAATAAAATTTATGCATTATGGAATAAAATATTAATCTGAATACTGTCAAAAGTAGATGAGTTTACATTTTTTTACTAATTACAGCTGGGTACACTTAAATTTTTCTTTTTATCATGTCAGAACATGATGCTGTTTTGGGGATAAGGTTTTTGGTGTCAACTAAAATCCGTAGGCGAAAAATAAATATTTTAACCCTTTTGAAAAAAATACAAATTTTATTATCTGCTCGAACATCTCAAAAAATCAGCTTTTAATAATCTTGTCATTGAATTTATAAAAGCTCTGATTTAAAAAATAAATGAATGACCACAGCAAATAAAACCTAGAAAAATGTCATTTTGAGAACGTGATTATATTCAATTGAAATAAATAGAAAATGCGATAGTTTTTTAAAACAATCAATTCGAGACAAAGTTATTTTGGGGATCGTTTGTGATACTAAAGTGACTCATTGAATTAAACAATTAAAAGGAATAAATATATAATTTCACTTCCATGAGCACGTGATGCTTGGCCGTTCAAGAAAGGATGTTCTGACATAATACATTGAAATATGCATAACAGATTTCATTTCAATCTTTTTGTAGTTTATTTTCTTGCTATCATTTCAAAATTTATATAAAACTACTTTTAAAATTTCAAATTCAACTCTTTTTTAAAATTATTTTTTAATCTCATTATCTGATAAATGAAAAACTTTTTTGAATGGTAATACCCTTTAAATAAATGAAAAAAAATACATATAAAAATTTTCTTGGATATGACTGAACAACATGAAAACACGGAAAAGCATAATAAAAAAAGTATAATATAAGCAGTGTATTAAAAATATCTTAATCAGTATGTCTCATATTTGGTTCTGTGTTAATATATTCTCTAAATATCGAGGAGGAAATTTCGTAAAATTCTGCTTCTCTCTGTTTATAGTGGTTTTTATTTTCTTCCAAATACAGTCTAGAAAATAGGCACCCAGACATTATTATAAAATATTCGAAGTCATAAAAGTCTATACTGTCAAAATTTCGACATAAAATACCCGAATGATGACAATATTTATGTTCTTACTTGAGATTTCGAAAGCGGTCGTAAGTCTTAAAGAATATACATATTACATCATCATGTTTTCCTTATGCAATACATACAACTGTTACGTAAAAATATAAAGGTAATATAAACTTGCTCGTAAATATTAAAAACAAAATCTCAATATTCAAAATGCATGGAAGAGAAAAGAATATCCAATGCAACAAACTCGTTTTCGAGTTTAGCCTTTTTTGATTTAAATCAGTCGAAAATTATTCGGTCAAAATATGAAAATAGTTTTTCTTTGAAACATATTTCCTTAAAAATCATTTTTTAAGTGGTAATTCTATTTTTGAAAATTTGGGTATCAAATAAGCTTTAAAAAATTGTTTTGGAAAGTAATAAAAGGATAGAATTTAACATTTTTTTAATGTATCAACAAAATTATTTTTTCAAAAATCACCAATTGAAAATAATTCGTAGATTAAATAAATATAAAGAAATGAAAATAAAATGAACGAGTTATAAGAATAAACTGATAATAAAAATACGAACTCGCGTTTTTTCAAACATTTTCAATAATATAAATATTTAAAACCTCTTTGGTTCAATAAACTTAACGATTAAATTCTCAATGAAATTTACAAGAGGAATAAATATTAAGCTTTAATAATCGTTTGGTTGCTTTCAATATTATGAGACAGTAAATATTTCAAGATATTTTCTGAAACAGTTTCAAATATTTACTGTCTATCAAATTCTTATTTACTAAGACAAAACATATAGGCTGGTATATTAAATATAAGCAATATGGTAAGAAAATTGTTAATCAAAAAATAGAAATTAAGGAAAATCAAAGAAATTTGTTTGCATAAAGAGTAACTGTAAAGTCAGATATTTTTTTCTTTAAATTATATGATACCAAACTTTTAATTTCCCATATACTATTGCATTTATCTGCAACAACTGAAGGAATCAAGTCATTGGAAGTTTAGATAGACATACTATAGCCATGTTACAACATTTCGTAATATAATTATTCCTTAACCTGTTTTGTAATTCAAAAATCTGAATATGAATACAGAATCGTTAAAATGTGGAACTTTGAAACCAATACAAACACGAAGTGAGCTTTCTAAAAATATATAGATAAAATCGTAATTGTATATTAAAAAATTCCCCTATGTAAAGAGGAAGTACTGCAATCATCAAAAAAGTTGATTTAGTGATTTCATCAAAATTTTCACAATTCAGATCTCCCAAATTCCAAAAAACATATTTATAGAATTTCGTCTGCCTCTTGCAGTGTATTAATACGCTAACTCAAAATTCACATTGAGCTAGATAAATGAAATTTGATATGTATTTTAAACTTCAAATTTGAAGACTGTTTTTCTGAGTTCGTAGAGGATAGTCAGTCAGTGAATATGTCTGTCCGTAATCATGCAAATGAAATAATTTAAATCATAAGGAGTTTTTATAGATGAAATTTATACACATATTTATCATCATAATATTAAATGTGTTAAAATTTTGACCAAATTTGTCTAAGGGGAAGGTTTATTTGTTTTCCTGCTCATTCGCATGAATTTGTACGTAATAGCTCAAAAATGCTAGATTAGAGTTTCCACCCCCACTTTTGTTTAACTAACACTTCTTTTACAAAAAGAGGAAAAAAAAATCCAACGCTAATTTTATTTCATAATAGTTAATCATTACTTATATTAAAATGTTTCTACATATTTTCTATAACTATTTTATTTAATTTTTATTTATCAATAATCATAAATTACATTTCAATTAAGAATTATTAAAAATCATAT
>JAOUZG010022949.1:3356439-3412902 GCA_026289955.1 Argiope argentata
CATAACAACTAATCATATTGTACATATTATAGGATGTCTACATAACTAATCATATTGTAGATATTATAGGACGTATACATGACAACTAATCATATTGTAGATATTATAGGACGTATACATAACAACTAATCATATTGTAGATATTATAGGACGTATACATAACAACTAATCGTATTGTAGATATTATAGGATATCTGCATAGCAACTAATCATATTGTAGATATTATAGGACGTATACATAACAACTAATCGTATTGTAGATATTAGAGGATATCTGCATAACAACTAATCATATTGTAGATATTATAGGATATCTGCATAACAACTAATCATATTGTAGATATTATAGGATGTCTACATAATAACTAATCCTATTGTAGATACTATAAGATATCTATATGGCATTGTTTGATATTCTGAATATCGTAACAATATCGGGAAAATATAACAATATTATGAGGCATTTCATCCTTACAAGGATAAATTCGAAGCGAAAAATATGATATATCAATGATTTAAGATACGGACGTTTTTTAAATGTCTGTTTGAGAATTTCTTTCACATTTATTCATGTACAAGTAAATCCTTTTTTCTTACAAATTCTTGAAAACCCTTTCAGAATTTTTTCCTTTAAATATTTTCCATAGAATTTTTTCAATCAGAAAGAAAGCATAGAATTGTGCTCTTTAAAACTAGATAAGAGTGCACTAGAACGGCGCCATTTTGATAATGGTGCCATGGAATAGATCCATCTCTGCTGGAATATCTCGAGTGGAAAATTGCATAGTTCCAATAAATGTCGGTCTGGATTTATATGAAGGCGCACTAGAGCAATCGTTCATCAATTTATCGATAGAGATAGAATTCAATTTGTATCGATTTTCAGAAATCGAAGTCAGAAAAAGGCGTTGCGGAATAATTCGACTGAATAATCTGATTCAGTAATTTATGTATCCGTGATATTGGTGGACAGATTTGAGAGTCTGATTCTTGTTTCTCAAAGCTATTAACTTTCTTTTTTTCTATATTTTTGCTTTTGTTTGATACCAAAAGAATCATTGCGTTAATAAATAGAAGTATTGATGTCCGAAAACGGCAAATTTTTTTTATTATTTATCTGAATGTTACTATTGTAAATGCGATCTTATACTTAAAGAATTAAATTTTCAATTCTAGTACAATTTCGGACATAATATAACTGAAAACGACTTTAAACTGTGAAATTCAATACATTTTGAAAAAATCGTTTGCTGTAAATATTATAAACTATAATCGCTTCTTTCTTCTGTAAAAAGAAATTATTTAGCAATCATTTATGAATGAGGGATTTTTGCTTTATATCGTGTGATATTCGTGGTTTTTAGACCTCTTTAACCCGGCACAAGCTAAGAATTTATTCAGGAGCATAAGCCGGAAATAAAGCCTCCTTTCTCTCTCTCTCTCTTTGCTTTATATAATTTATATTAAAAATGGAATGAATATATACTCTGTAAATGCAACTTAATTTTATTTTGGAATTCACTTGTATTTTAGTTTTAAGCTTCGCCTTTTTCATTTAAATGCAAACGATTTGCATTTCCTGTATCAAAATTTATATTACAACATAGGTAAAAAAATAATATTTGATCTTAAACGTTAGATGAGCAGCGATATGAGAATTGAAGTCATGATTATTTAATTTTAATATCGTCAAAAAATATTAAATGACCGTATGAAAATTCAGCTTCAAAAAACCTTAGTTTAAATATTGTAAATATTATTTACGCATCACTTTAGTTATAAAAGAGTTTTTGAAATAATAGTTATCCAAGCATTTATTAATTTTACAATTCTTACATATGATTCGATACTTAAAGAAATTTTTAATGAAATAGAAACATTATATCTCTTAGTTATTAATATACATTCTTACATTTCGAAATTTATACATGCCATATTAAAATTAAAAAAAAAATAAAACGAGTGTCATTTATTATAGCATTTCTTATGATAATTAATTAAGTTTTTAATTAATTTTACATATTTTTTTGCCAAATAATTTTACAGTTTTAGTTTTTAATTTAAAATTCGTTGTCATATTGTTAATGAATTCTTTTAAAAAATTGCAATTTTTTGTAGAATTATTGAAGGTAATTTAATTATGTAAAGTAGTTTTGTGAACAATTAACTTAATTAATTAATTGATTTATTGCCAATTACGCCTTGAAAATGTTAAAACCTATCTTCTTTTATTTATGATAAGTAAATATACAAAATTTAAAAAAACTAGCTCATTAGTTAATGAGTTAAAAATCAATTACAAAATTTATCTTTACAAACATAAAACAAATAACACTAAAAAAATTGTTTAAAAGTAGATTTAATCAAAATAAGCAGTTAAATACCAGTACTATGATTCCTTAATTATTTTATTAAAAAAAGTTTGTTCGATTTTACTGTTAATTAATTTTTTTTTTGAATTTATTTCCAACAGTGAGGTGTTTATTTTCAGCTTACTAACTACAGCAGCATTGATGCAAAAAATACAAACAAATAATTAAAGCTTATTTCAAATCTTATTTTATATTTGAGTTTTTTTATATACTACGGAAAATTAGTTTGATAATCTGATGCTATTTATACCCTACAAACTTTATCCCCCCCTTGTTCACACAAAACATTCCACAATATCTATACCATCACGGAAAAAAAGATTTTTTTAAATATATAGTGAGACTGAGAAACCTTTTAAAAACATCTACCTTGGAAGCTATTATTAAAAACGAAGTCTAAAAAAATCACTTTATTAAAAGCTATTTTTGAACATCGGTAAAGATTGAAAACTCATTTTTCGAACGTTTCCTATTCTAATAACATTTCTTCCGGAAAGTCATCGGAGAATCTCCACAAAATTCCCTTCATTCCCATATTGAATGGATTCAAGATTTATTTATGAATTTTTCCAGAGTGAAGTCTGAACGTTCTTTTCCAACAAGTGCGAACCCCCCTCCCCAGTAGTGTCTATGCATCCATTCGGTGACGTAAAAGAAACGAATGAATATATTCCCCTGCATGAAAAATGAACGCTCTCCCCGCTCGGGTTTCTCTTGTGCAAAGCTGGCGAGTGTTTTGTAATGAAATATTCAAGAAACGCCATCTTCTTCTCGGTTTGAAAAGCGCCCATATATTTTTTTCTTTTTTCAAGAAAGAAAAAAAAGAGAGGCATTTATTCCAGATATAAATGAAGACGCTAAGAGAAGAAGAAGCTTTCAACCCAAATTTTATTCACATTTCTCAAAACGAGAGACGTTTTAAAAACTTCATTCTTAAACGATGCATTTGCTTGAAATGAGAAGCTGATAGACCAAGTATAGAAGTTTGAACAGATTAAATTGGCGTCAAAAGAGAATGAATTTAAAATTTTTATTTCACTTCGAGGAATAAGATATCTTTGAATGCAGTTTACTTTCAAAGCTACAATTGGGTACTATTCAATAATGGATTTTATGTTGTTTCATATCTGAAATTCATTTCCCCATTAATTTATTTTTATGGTAGGAAAGATAGATTTAAAAAAAATCTGATAAAATTCATTTAGTAATATTCAACAATGACGATAAGAATAAATGCTCTAGAAAATACAAGAATCATGGCTCTATCTCTCTTAGAAACCAATACTTGGAGGTTCGTCTGCAGAATTTCAAATGACTTCGTTGCCTTATAAAAAGCTATATAATCACAAGATGAATAAACAAAAACATTTTTTTTCTGTATTTTGTTAGAAGTGCGAGTAGGAAGTTAACTGTGGAGTCATTAATAACATTGTTATTATTTAAATAGTAGTTTTTGCTGTCTATTTATTAATTTCTGCTAGTTTTTCTTTCATATAAATCTTTTAAATTTGTGTTGAAGTTTTTAGTGGAATAATAATACAATCTTCGTAACAATTATAAGATAATATAGATTTAACAAATAAAAAAAATGGATGTGATCTTACAAAATTGGCATCCTTTAAAAAAAATTAAAATCAGATAAAGTTATCAGAACCTTCTGTTTGGATATTTCAAATGAAAAATGTAGTTAGTCTCATTAGATATAAAAAGATCATTTTATACCTAAAAAATTAAAATAAAGAAATTTAGATTTCAAGGAGAAATCAGAGATTTTTATATTACTGATTTACTTAAAGAGTAATTCATCTTGATACAATCATCGCTTTTGTAAAATTTAAAATAACTCAGGGACATGTAGATAAAAGTTGCAAAAATTTTCTTAGTATTTAACTAATATATTGTAATTGATTTTTTGACTGCAAAAACTTGACAATGAAACTTGACACTGTTCAGAAATTTGACAATAACTTTGTTTTTGACATGAAGAATAGGCATATTAAATTTCCACAGGTTTTTTTTATTGTTGGCTTTAATTAAAAGAAATACAAACTTTTAATGCATTATTTATATATATATAACGATTTTATAAAAAAGGTTCCATTTTGAAAAGCAGGAAATAAAAATTGTTCATCATCTAAAGGCACTTTTGGATTATTTCAAATGGAAACTAGAACATATCCAATAAAAATCAATCGATTAATATTACGATAAGCAATTTCTTAACAGCAGTTTTTCATCGATTTATCGATAAAGAACGATATTCGATGAATATAAAAAAATTAAAAGATCCATGGCAAGAGGAAACATTGCGGAATTCTTCGAGCAGATAATCCAGTTGAACATATTTGGCGCGAAAGAAATCGTTCGATAAGTTAGGGTTGATTCCTGTTGCAAGAAAAAATTGCCTTCAAATCTCATTTTTATTCTTTTATCATTTTCGAATCCTTAAAAGTTGGAATACTTTTATGTGTAGAATAGATTTATATTTAAATGATAATGCCAAATAATATCATGTGACCGTAAATGACGCTATGCCATGTTAGTGCAGATGACATTATGCTATGCGAATGTGACGTCACGTCAATTCATTTCATTTCATTATGTTATAACACTCTTTTCTTTTTTATTTTTTACAGGCTGTTTTAATTTTTGTATTCTGATTCGTGTCGGAATTCTGATTTTCTGTCAGTAATTCATTTTTTCGCTATAAATTTATTTATTTTTTCTCTTTATAGAATACCTTTTTGCTCTAAAGAATTATGTATGACATTTTTTTAGGAATCTAAAATTTCTACTCCTAATAAGAAAGCAAAGTTTGCGAAGATAAAAAATCTTTTTACGTAACAGAATTACTTAGTTTTATGTGAAAAACTGTTCCAGTAAGAAAAATAAAACTTGCAGCTCAAGTCAATAAAAAAGCAAGCACTTACAGATGTTTATCTGGAAATTCAACCTGACATATTGACAGCTGTCAAAAGTATCGTTCCGCCCAAATCTGTGCAAGAGAATTCGCAGATTCACGTTAAAAATTCTTTTCAGATAAAGAAACCAAAATAAAATATTATCGTTTATTCTTCTTTTTAAAGCATCGGGAAATCATTTTTATTGCCTTTTTCAAATAACTGTAACTTTCTTTTGCGAAAAAATATATGTCTTTTAGTTTTACTTTTTTTGATCCGTGAAAAAAAAGAGCATTTTGATGAATAAAATAAAAATATTTCGAATACGTCAAATATAATACAAAAATAAAAACTTACATTTAATTCTAAGGAATATTTGGTGTATTTGGAGACCAACTTAGTCTGCAAGAATATTGTTTATGATTAGAATATCAACTAACTCTTTTTTAAAGTTTCTCGGTTTTGCATTTTCTTGGGCAAAGTATTTAAAATTTTAGACTTTAATTAGTATTTAACCTATACACTATTAGTAACTTAATGGATACTGCTATTTGAGTTTATCCAAAATTATGGAATTTTCCCTAAAATTTGAATCGTAAATAACGTAGTTAGATTAAATTTAAAGACAAAAATGATATTGTCTTGAAAATGATCAAATATTAAAAACAGTTGTAACTGGAAGGAAGATGATGTTTTATGATATATATAAGGGTCGTTAGCTTTCAACTTTTCAAATAAAAATATAAATAATTTATGTATTTACATATTATTATTAATGTAATAAATAAATGGATGAAAAGACACCGATGATTTTGATATTTGGAAATGCATTACGGGACAGATAGGATAACAAAAACAATCGGATAAGCTAGAGTTTGATGCAATCCTTTTTCTGGCTGCCAATATCAGAAGATAAAATTTTTATATAAAAAGTCACTGTCCGAATGCATATTTTCTCTTTTATTAATGGGCATAAGCCCTTACAACTATCTAAAGCCACGTAGAGCATAAATGGGGATGCGGTCCGGTGAATTATAGAAGCATTGACGAGTCGAGTTAAAAATAGAAGGCTCTGTACTGGTAGTTTGTATTGCTACAAAAACTCTCCCAAGAGCGTTGCGAAGATAAAGATTATATTCTGACTTCATTGCCTACGAAAGCTTTATTGACTACGAATACACACAACACAAACTATGAATAAACGAGAAATAACACTATTTAATCCGCTAAGTACTGATAACAGCAAAGATCTTGTTAGAACGCACGCAAAAAAAAAAAAAAAAAAAAGACGTTCTCCCAAGCCAACTCAACAATCTCAACTATCTCTCTGAACTCCTCTTTCTGCTCACAACATGCCTCGTCCTATATAACGTCCCTCTAAAGTGGACGGGGCAGACGCAAAAATAGTGCTGACACTTCAGGTAAGTGTGGACATTTCTCCAATGTTCCGTAGGGACAAATTTTTATTTCTCAGCTTTCACAACACATTATAGCATGTACTATAAAACCTTTAACGACCTCAATAAATCGATAACACACTTACATTGCCAAGCTCGTCAAATATGGGGATTTTCTGTTGGAAATACCTAAAGAACAGTTTTTTCTCACAGATGCATTAAAAATAATTTTTATACAATTATTTTATTTAAAAATATTTACAAAATTTACATTAACATTTATATCTAATAACGCAGAATTCATAACATTATGTGCTGTTACAAGCGGGTGAACGCCGCCGAAATGTGCCGAAGGAAAAGGTGTAGGCGACAGCTGTGAAAAAGTTTGACGCCAGCCGAGTTGATTTGGCGAAAGGAATAGTCGGGTAGCCGATGTATTTTTCATTAAGCTTCGCCTGTTTCAATGCGCTCGCTCGGCTATATAAGGGACGAGTTGCTGTTGTTTCGGCAGTGTAAAGTTCTTCCTCTTGGAAGAGAAGCGTCTGGCTGGACTAGCGGATTACTTTTCTCGCTTGTTAGTGAGATATGTTTACGTTTGCTGTTAATGTTATATAATTGACCTCGCTGTGATTTACTGTTTACTGTGCTATATGATAGCTGTTTTGCTGTTTGTTTTTATTGTGCATAAGGCTTGCATTTACGCTGTTAGTGACTGTTGATTGCAGTATTGTTTTTTTTTTAATCTGAAGTTTTACTTTCTCAGGTCATCCTGTAAATAGCTGTTAATAGCTGTAAATAAATTTGCTTGTGCTGTCCTCAAGTAAAGTTCATTTAATCCGAATCCACTACACTAAAAACGTAACAATGCTTACATACTAAGCTGCAAATTTTTCTAATGTGTTAAAGTACGTTAATGGATATAAACTGTTCACATTTTAATATAAATTCTGTAATGCCTAACTTAAATGCAGGAAAGTGTTGACCATATCCAATATGTTTGTAATGGTTCTAATAGCAACCCGTTGCCTTCTTTATTTAAATACGATAAAAGAAAACTAGGACCACCAGCATGGTTAAGTCTGATAGTAGACTACAGGACCCTAGGGAGTGTACTGTATATAAATGCGTATATTTCGTATCTAGGCAATAATAAGAACTTGAACAATCCCACATACATTTTTGATATTTTTTTTCCATTTTTATATTTCCATATACGAAGTACATACAGAAAAAATAATCTAATTATCAAAAAATAATAAAAAAATATACATTAAGATTCGTACTAAATACATCATCAAACACATATACGTTTTACTAAACACATATTGCATTTTCTGTATGCAATAAAACTGTTAAAAAACTGCACAGAATTAAAGACCATTTCGTTAAATTAGTTCCATTTTCAACTATCAATATATACATGTATGGAAAAAAAATTTCGTTTGGGAAAAAATATTTAAAATTTTAATTAAGAACCTGTTTCGAATTTCAGTTTCATTTATTTTGCTTTATCAAACAGACAATACTTAGTTAAAACTCTTTTTTTTCCAGAATTGATTAATTTATCAAGTTAAAAATATCATTTCCTCATTGTAAATGCTAAGTAATTTAATTAGCTGTAAAGACTGGGAAAAAGAGTATGTTTTTTTTTAACATTTGGTTTTTCGCATACATTTATTTCTTTTCTAAACCGTTCCTTTATTATCGATTTTGAGTAATGTAATTGCGAGTTTAAGAAGGTTTCGCAATACTTGAAAAAAAATTACATGCATGACATCTTTTTTTTAAATTTTATTTCCAACAACCATTAAATTCTCATTAATTTATTTTTTCAGTACCTTTAATTTAATAAAATAAAACAAATTTAATAGTATTCTGGATCGTTTATATTATTCTTATAAATAATTAATTCGATGAAAATTTCTTTATTGAGCTTATAAAAAGACGTGGGCCTAAAAACGATCAAATTATTTAATTAAAAATTTAGTTGTTGTATTGATTTTATATTATTTTTTTCTGAGCGAATACGAGTTATAGTAAATAATTAATCAAACATGCAATCATTATAAAATTCAATTAAAAATAAATTTTTTAAGCCAAACTAATTAAGAAGGCATTGTATTTAGAGAGCGCTAAGGCATCTACCATTAAAACACAGATGAACCAAATTAGAAAAAAATTAAGATTAATACGAAAAAAGTCTTTCTTTTAAGTAGCTCAATAGATGGCGCTGTCACCCTTCAGCTATCACTTGAGATGATGCAGCACTTTTACTGAGTGTGATAGGCATGTGCTGCTTTGGACGCGCGTGAGTTGAATGGAATTTGGAACGATTGATTTGCTTTTTTATAGTGTTGTTTGGAGTTTTGCTTGCAAATGCTGCATTTTTTACTTACTTGTTCCAATGTTATTTCTTTTTCTTTATGATTAAGTGATCCTTCGTTGCTTGTGCTTGTTCTATAGTGGTTTTGCTTGGATTTGGAAGCTCAGTTTACCGTCTTTAATTTTTGTGATATTCGTTTATTTCTAAGGCCCCAATTTCTGGGGATTTTTGGGTCACGAATGATCAATATTTTTCGGCAAATGTCAGATTCCTTATAAACAAAAACGCCTTGTTTGAGTTCCTGCATAAGGATGATCCTTGAGAAAGTCTTTTGGCCGGATTCATTTAGTGCATTAAACTAAATATTTATCCTATTTGGTTAAAGTTTTTAAAGTCTAATCATTTGATTATATACTTAAAATCAAATAAATACGAAATTTAACAACATGGAACGAATAGAATAAATTATTAATGTTCTATTCTCTTAGGTAGATGTTTCATACTTCGCAATATGCACACGTTAAAGATGAACAATAATTTTTGAAGAAAATACACCAGTGAAGTAATTAATATAGGAATAATTCAGTACTACAATCAAATTGAGTTCCTTTCCTTCTTTCAAACAAACCCCTTTCCTTTCTTTTAAGCATTAAATCGTATTTACTGCATTAATTTAAAAAGATAACCACTAGATATTACTTAAAAATAAAGAAAAAAATTCAAATTCTTCTTTTAGGGAAATGAAAACTTAATTTAAAAACATTTTAATGTTTTTGAAATGATTAAAAGCTAACAAAATAGTGATAAAAAATATAAGTTGGAAATATTGATAATATCGTATCTATAACAACCATTTGGCAGTTAAAATGTCAATAAACTATTTCAGATATTTTACTTAAACATCTAAAGATAGAAATAATAAAAATTGATGCGGGTTTTTCGAAAAGTTTTAAGTTATTAAAAGAAAACAATGAGAATATCAGCAACAAAGGAAAGAAAACTGACGACAAAGAAGTTAAAAAATAATAAGGTTTAAAATCTAAAGTTATAAAATAATAATGCCGCATTTATACTCGAACAGTTATAAGACGGAACAGTTAAAGATTAATTCGAACATCTTTTGTTCTTTTTGAATTTTGATGCGAGGTTGTGTCCGTTCTTTTTCATTTTATTTGCTATTTATTTTCTGTAGTTCTCCAAATTTAAGTATGTTAATCTTTTTTTTTATTTTACCACGTTTCTTTATATCCATAATTCTAATACAATATGCAGTGAAAAAAAAAGTCAAGGACCCCAAAATGGCAATTTATAGCCAGCATAGAGTGTCTGGAATTAAGGCAAACATAATTTAGTTCTTATTTGCCTTCTTATAAATGGTCGAATGTAAACCCGGCATAAGTTGTAGAGTTAAAAGTCATAAAATAATCATTTGCAAAAGATACTAATAAAGAACGAACAAATATTTTATCATTTATTTTAAAATAAATCAGAGTATGAAAAATCGTTTGAAGAAAAATTAATAAATTTATCACATAAAAGCAATCAATTTTAAAACGCTTATAAGACTTTATATCGTTTTCATTTTATATATTATTATAAAATAAATATGAAGTATATAATTAAAGTAATTTCGATGATTAAATATTTTTATTTGTGATTCTAAAATATGTTGAAATATTTTAATTTAAATATTTTTGTTCAGAACTATTTAAATTATTTATCTTAAATATTTTCTCAGAATCTATTATTAAAATAGTTTCATTTTAAATTAGCTTATTGTGTAATGAAGCAGTCTTATTAAGATTCTTGTTCCTTTTATATTCTTTTAAATCTCGAAGAATAATAATTATTTTTTTGATTGATCAGAAAATCCTTCTGAGTAATTATGTTAAAATGTTGTTAATTTTATTTTCTGCTCTTTTTTTAGGAGTTGTATTTTAAATATTCCGAAACTTAAAAAAATTATCCAATAATTAAGTGACAATATAATTTATTTTAATTTTACTCATCTGTTCTTAAATTATTTTTACTAATCTTAAAATGTTTTTGATCCTTGTTTTCTAACTCCCAATCATTAAGAAAAGAAGTTCTAGAAGGTACAATGAATATATTCTCAAAATCGGATAATTAAAATCTAATATAAAAAGAAATCTGCAATTTTTACTGGTATCGTACTGGCTTTAATAAAAATCAAAAAAATCTATGATGATTAAAAATGCATGTTGTTATACAAGAGTTATTAGCTAAGCAATTAAATTGTAATGATTAAAATTTGTTTTCCTTCGTATAAATCTTTGGCTTGAAAATCTGGTATAAAAATTTATTGAAGGCTCAGTTAATGACTAAATTTTATTTATCACTAGAATTTTATTTTGAAATCCTCTAGGCATTTTGCAATAGGTACAGAGATGTTTAAATTAACTCATGGAGGAATTGCATATACTAATTATAGTAATATCTATTACGTGAGTGAAACATCATATGATGTTTATTTTTTTTATATTTTCAGTAAATTATTATAAGTATGTGATACTATTTCTCTAAAGGAGATAATACCATAGAAAATAGAGGGGTTTATTGATACTTTTAATTAATACTGAATGGATATTAAATCAACAGCCTGCTAAATACTGGAAAGACAACGATTAGTCTGCCTTCAAAGATATTTCTTGGCAATATAATAATTATGACAATATTTGGTTTAAGAGCCGAGATTTATAGATTCTTCTAAATGATTCCATATTCCCTCACGGAGACTACATAAGCAAAAGAGCCTACATGAATGTTCTTTCTCTTTGGAATCTTTTTCGTAGAGATATTTTCAGTTATTTTAGGCTAAGCCGTGTATACTACATTGCCATAAAGTAACAATTTGCTTTTTGATAGATTGGTGTTTATTTTCGAAAATTCTCTCTTCGATTATGTTCCGGTTTCTATGTCGCGAGCTTTCTTTTGAAAGAAAATATCGCTATTCGTAATGAAGCTGACAGTGATTCTTTTTCTTGTGCATCTATCGGAAGATTTCCAATACTATTAAATAAAATCATACTGATTTTAATTTTGACAAGGCTTTAAAATTTGCCATTTTTTTGTATATGTGAATATATGGAGAGAAAAATTCGATAATTTGATCACAATTTCCGTTTCAGAATCGCAGGTTGGAGAGTATTGAACAGGATTATTGCTAAGTCCCTTCTTTTATGCAGGCTTAGGACCATAAACATCTATCGTGATTCAATTGTACTTTAAGTGACATTGTAAGAGATTAGCGGATAGCGCTAGGCCCGAGCTCTCAATCTTATGGTTAGTAGCCGAGTATCATACCGATCAAGCAAAAGGGACCCTTCAGCTCGAAGGATATTAATTGGCTTATATAGAAATCAACCCAATATGATGTAGAAGCTTGGAGAAGATAGGCTAAAATTCTAATCTCATCATCTGTTTACGTCTCAAAGTAAAAAGGAATATAGGATCGTAGAATTCAAAACAACTCTTGTGAAATTAAATTGGAAGTAAAACAAAGTAATTCTAATTGAAAACAAATTATTTGCATTTAGATTTAAAAAATGAATGAGCAGAAATTAGTTTTTGCGAACATACTTATAGTGAAAATAATAAAAAAAATAAGCTATTTGTTTCGTTTCAATAATTTTTTTTAATTTGAAATTAAAGCTAATTCTTTAGCAAAAAAAATCCCGTCAAGTTAATTACTCGGGATTAATTGAAGGCGTACTAATAATCGTATTCGGGTTTTTTAGAAAAACATTCATACAGATTTTTTTTTAAAGAAAAAGCAGAAATGGTTGCGCAGTTTAAGTGGTATTTGAAATAAACATCTGTTAATTTCTTTTGTCAAAAATGTCAATTAATATTTGAAAAAAATTACAAAATCCATACAACGTTTAAAAAATTTCATCTGAAATGTTGTTTCCAGCTAGATAAAAAAATCTGTTTTCTCGATCTTTATTAATGAAGTGTAAAAACTAAAGCAATTAGTTTTATTCTGACTGCATAATGGCCAAATTAAAGGCGATTTCGTTTTTTTACTGGAAGAATTAATTATAAATTACATTTTTTTCATAAAAATAAGTCAATTATTTATCAGTTTTTTTTCCGTAAATAAGGCAGCCACCTGTAAGAGTTCTTAATTAAAAATAATAAAAATGAAAACCCTTATTTAGAAAATTTATCAAAAGTAAAAAAATAAATGAAATAAGACTAAATGTATAAGAACTGTGAATTCCAAAGGGGATTTCGAAAAAAGTATTCCTCATTTTTCAACAAAATGAAAGGAATTTTAAAAAACTGCGGTGTTTGTTGAAATATTCTTTTTTGTAGTAGCAGTATATCTTAAAATTCTCCTTAAAAAGTGCTTAATAATAGTATTTTAATGTTAATGGGTAATGCATTTTCATTAGGACGCCCATATAAAAGAATGTGTTGAAAAAACTAATGTTAGTAAATTAATAAATAAAAAGCCTTATATCATTGTAACGGCAAAAAAATAAAAATGGCAAAATCTTTTAGAGAAATAAAATAATTTCCGGATATTCAAGAAAATATAATAATAATAATAACAGCGGTCATGATAGCATTTGAGGTTTGTTTCCATTTCTTTTTTCGAAAAAAGATATTTCCATTAAGAAATAACTTAATTCTTTAAAGAATGGTTGTTTGATGTTAAATGGAGTAAAATTAATCATAAATAAGAATGGAGGGAAAAGGATCTTTAAGAAAAGCCTCTGGAATTATATAGTTTCGTAATTCTAAATGAATGGCAGTAAAGAAATTTCATATTTTTAAAATGAACGCTATTGAAATAAATGTTTAGATTCTTTTGGAATGACTGGAATGAACTATTTTTGTATATTGACAAACCATGTATGTTTTGAAACATACATAATAAAAAAGGTCATTCAGAACACTTTACAAAATAGATTATTGTATCTGTAGTAATAAATATGGCAAATAATTACTTCCTGAGTAGCTAATTTACTCTAAGAAGTTTTCAAAACTTTAATTAAATATTTGATTGATCCTACTACAGATTTGATAGACCATAATATTAAGAAAAACCCTTCCAGTAAAAAAATATTGTATTTCTGAAATCTTTTCTTTTAATTTTAGTAGGTTTAGAAATATTTTTGAAATTTATCTTACAGCAATACATAAAATTTGTATTAATTTTTGGATTTATATTAATGCAAATTGCTGTTATATTAAATAAATTCTTTTTTAGTGTAATCCTGCAAAATAATTTAGATAAAATTTTGAAATTGAATAAAATAGAAAAGTAAAACTTAAATCATTAACAAATTATGTTTCATACTAGAGGATTGAATTACTTTCGATTATTTTGTTAATTAAAGAGGAATATTATGTTTTATAATAAACTATAAATTTCTGGGGAAAAATATTTTTAATAATTGTTTTTTTCCTCCGTAAGAAACTCGTACATTGTAATTTATGGTTGTAAGACACAAAAAAATATGTATTTGGCATAGTTTTTACTAAATGAATTTTTGTAATAGATTGAATTCATTTGCGTTTTTTTTTCGAAATTCTTTAGAAATTATAAAACATTAAAAAAGAAAGAAAGCCCAAAAGGGAATAGTATTAAATACTTTTTATAGCCTTATTAAGATAAAAACTGATTGCTGTTCAGGATACAACTAAATTAATGAGGAGACACACATTTAAAAAAGAATGGAAAAAATATGTATTATAAAGAAAAATGTTATTTCTGCAGAAATTTGATATGAGACTGTAATGCTATACATCGATTGAAATAAAATTTAAAGAAAACAAAAAAGAAATGAAAGCTCTGAGAATATGTATGGATCTTTAATTTTAGTATTTAATGTCAGAAAAATAATTATTTTTTATGTTATTGGCAAAATAATTGGCGAAAATATACAAAAAAGTGAAATTAATATAGTATGTGAGCAAAAAATAAAACCTCATGAAAATTAATTAAATGTTATAACCTAATATTTTTTCTTGCTTTCAGATAGAATTACATATATTAAATACATTTTTCAAGCTTTTTTATACAAAAAGAAATAATAATTATTAATACAATTTAGTAACAATGAAGTAAAAATTGAGCCTATAATTTAAGCGAATATTTCCAAACTCCATATTTTCGAATTAAATGGATTCCGTAGACTCCTAACAATTGCCTGTTAGTGAAGACTTTATCTGACATTAAAACGAACAAGTCAGATGAATCGTTATTATAAAAGCTTAAATATTTGTCAAAATGCAGAATATTTGATTGAGGCAGGTTGCTTTTTCCTTCACTATCATGTAAACCCAAAGCATTTAGTAGCAAACAATGTGCGGCAATAAGACATTTCAAACGGCATATGGTATAATGGTAATATCAATTCATAAGGGTATGGTATAGTATGGTGTAATAGTAATTCAATACGGTAAATGTAACGTATGATGGTTTAAACAGGCTAGAGGATGAATTTAGCACATGGATTTATTACTTAAACTTCAGAACTGTATAAATTCCAAAACTGTGGATTTGAGTCGAATCCGTAAAAGATTTAATGTCTAATTATATGGAAATAAAAATGGGATAGTTCTTAAGTGAAAGAAGGTGAATAAAACCAGTAATATAAAAAACATTACGTAATTTCTTCCTAAGTTAACAAAGAAATTTTTTATTTTAGTTACTTATTATTAAATAATTACAATAAATATAAATAATTTATCAAAAATTAATGATTTTTGCTAGAATTGAACTCGCTTACTTCACCTTCACGTGAAAAATACTGAACTTCACGCATTTTACGGATTAAGCTACTGTTTGTCGATTTCAATTCTCATTACAAACTACTAAAACTCTATTTAAAGTATTGAAAATTAATTAACTTTAATGAATGAATTCATATTTGAAAAAAAAACTGTATTAAAATCATGTGTCATCCACTACAAGTTTTAAAAAATGCATTTGAACTTGAGTGGATGAATGAAAAGAATTTTATTAACGATTGAAATTTTGAACAAGATTATATATAACAATAGGGAGAATGTCAATTAATAGTAGGAAATGAAAAATTAATAATTTTCCCACTAATTCTGTGAATCAGTTTGAAATGGAAATTCAGCGCTTAAATGTAAAAAAATTTGAAAAAACTCAAAAGCACAAACAAGAATTAGACAACGATTCATTTTATACACACAAAGAAAAGTATAACGAGAAAACCTTAAAAAGAACAATTAAAATAGATCTTAGGAGCTTGGAAAAATATTCAATTCTGGCTTTTAACAGGTATAGTGGGTAGTGATGTTTTATAGACTACCTAGCTGACACAATACATGATGGTAAACCACCATAGATCCGTAAATATTCAGATTACACCCTTTAAAGTGTAGATTGTCTGTCGTTTAGTTTAGTGGTATTTGTGTCAGCCAATCTGAGGAATTTCCAAATTTTAAAATTCCACTAGTCTAGAATATTTCATCATAGAAAATATGTGTTTGTGACAGTTTTTATGTCCGATAATACAATTATTTAAAAACATAAAACATAACGTAAAAACATAACATAATTGAAAAACATAACAGATGAAAATTGGTATATATACTTCATACTAAATTGAAGATCGTTTCTGGACTCAACTGGTAAAAACAAAAGAAATTAAATCTAAAACGTGACATATAATCAATACCGAAAGAGTTTAGATAAAAAATATTCCCTGGAGTAAGGAAACCACCTATTAGGGCGTAACACTTGACAAGCACCTAACATTTAAAACTTAACTCCGAAAGATAAAATGCCGCTTGGAAAGATCAAAAGTTAAGTTTTACCCAATATACAACTCCGAATCTGAGCTGTCAGGGAAAATAAATGATTTGTTTACAAAATTATGTTCTGGCCATTTGTCTCTAGCGCAACTCCTATCTCGGCACAG
This sequence comes from Argiope argentata, assembly GCA_026289955.1. Classification (NCBI taxonomy): domain Eukaryota; kingdom Metazoa; phylum Arthropoda; class Arachnida; order Araneae; family Araneidae; genus Argiope; species Argiope argentata. Next base: position 3,373,360 of record JAOUZG010022949.1, read on the forward strand.
AAGTCGAGATTGAAACTTTCCAAAACAAAATGTATCGTCAAATCAATTACATGGTATGGCTGCTTTGACATATATATATATTCAAAAAGATCAGTGATTAGAGATTAAATTAATGAATTTCGCAAAAAAATCCCATCTTATCAGAAAAAAAATTAAGAAAATCATAATTAGCTCATTAGAACTTTTTTATAGATTTTCAGCCCTTTTGGCTCAATTTTGTTGAACTTTACCCGAAATTAGTCAATTAAAAATAAACGTATAGAGAACTTTATTTTTTAGATTTTTATTATTTTTATCCACTGTTTAATTCAAAACAGTAAAATAAATATTAACAAAGTATCTTTAAAATTGTGCCTTGAATGTAAGCAAATAATTAATAAAACCTAAATGGAAAATAAGACTGAATTAAATGAAAATGGAACTTTTTAAATTTCTTTAACCCTTCTTTGAATATTTTTTTTACATTTTTGTTGTGAAATAAAGGATAAGTGATGTACTTCATGATCCAGATTAAAGGAAAAATGTTTTTAAAAATTCTAGTATAAATATGTAATATAAAATAATTAATAAAAAGTAAGAGGGAAATCTCACTTATGCCTTGGCGAAGTTTGTCCATGGGAAGTGCCAACAATAGCAACAACATGATGGAAATATCCATCCTCATACAGATTAACATGTTAAGCTCAGTACAAAATCTTCATCGTCCCTCTCTTCTAAATTTATCCCCCCCCCATTATCGCTTCTATTAGCAATATATATAAATATATATCAGATTAATTATAAAAATATATCCGATCATTAATTAATTCCTGCTCTCTAATATTTTCTAATTAATGTTTGTTCTTTATAAAGTTAGCAGTAAAATTGTCTTTACAAAATTTGGTAGAAATCGACTCAGCAATTTTAGAAAAGATGTAGAACATATATTCATACATATACACTAGGATTTTTATTAATATACATTAAGATAGAGAAATTCAAAATACTTTGAAATAGTTATACAATTTTTGTTTAATGATAAAGAATAGTTTCAATCAATTTAACTTTAGTTTCTCAGAACGGAATATTGATATCAATAGACATAAATCAGTGTCCTGTTTACATTTAATAAATTATGCATTGAAACATATTTGAAGTGCTTTGAAGTTGGATACCTTTTGAAACTTTTTTTAAACCTGATTTGGATTAATTAAAAACATTAAAATTTTATTTCACTCCACTCATTCTAAATTTTCCTTGAAAATAATCTGTTCTTCAATTAAAAACACTTCATGATAAAAATTCCGAGTGATGAGATAATTGGAAATGATATTAGAATAAATGTAACTCAATTGTTTTCTCATAAAATATTTTGCGCCTGAATTATCCTTTAAATTACCTTTAAAACGATAAAAAGACTTAGATTTTTGCAAAAAAAGATATTTATTATTCAAATAACTCTTTTATAAAAATTAAGCTTTCATGAATAAACTGAATCAATAAAATTATTTCTTCGCCTGTCATTATTTTTCTAGGCTTTTATTCAAATATTTAACTATCTAAAAATAAGCCTATACTTGAAAATTAAAAAGAGCCCGAAATTAAAATTCATTTTTTTAAAAATATAAGCTTCAAAAAATAATTGAAATTTTCTATTCATTATCTTTTGAATGCTTTCGCTTAGTTGATAGAAAATTGATTTTCTTTTGCAGCAAACGATATTTTATGGAATTAATTTATGATTAAAAAATAAAATATTTTATTAATGGCTTATTTAATGAAATGCTTGAGTGTGATTAAAAAATAAAATAGCTGATTTCGTTTTTTAATAAGCGATTTAAAACTAATTGTGATCTATAAAATTGCATTTTTTACTAAGTTTCCTACAGTGATGGACATTTAAAAAGGTTTTTTAGTCATATTTTGAAACCAAATCCCAAATATTTTTTAAAAACCTTAATGCTATTGTTAATACATTTAGTTTTTTTTAAATGCAGATAACATATCAAAAATGAATAACATTAATAAACCAGCTGGAATTAAAGGAATGTGTTATTAGAAGACGCATTTAATAATGAAATTAAATATGAACTAAGCAAGAAAATGGATCAATAATTTGTACAATTTCAAAATTTCATACATTGTTTCATCTTAGTGCAACAATTATGAAATCATCTTCACAATTATTTCATTGAAAAAAAAATACTGTTAATATCTTCAGACATTCAAAATGAAAAAAAAAAGTAAAATCTGGCAAATCATAGTAATATTAATCATTATAAAACGTGAATTATATTCTATTAAACTCTGTGCTATTTTGTTAAGATTAATTTTGTAATCCAGATGCTTCTTAATCAATGTTTACGTCTTGAAGAATAAAGTAGCCTCATTTTAATATAATACAATATTTTTGTCATTTCTAGAATGTATCTAGGCGATATATAAAAGTGTCAAGTAATTTTTGAGATTCCCGTTCGATCGCTTCTACAGAAATTTTATCGTCTTCAAGTGATGTTCTACAAATGTGCTATTCAAAACACCTTATAGGATTCATGGCAGTGTTACCAAAAACGAAATGCAACAATTTCACCATCTATATGATAATTTTGAGGATTTTTCTTCAAGATCTTATGTTTTCTAGTTTCTTAAGAAGTGATTATACATTTTACTTTCTTGTATACTTAGTACAGGGAAAGTATAATAATCGGCCAAAAATTTGAAATCGGGATTTTTTTATTATGAATTTTCACGTCTTAACTCTCTGAGCTTGAAAAACACATTTTTTTAAAAAAAAGTCTGTCTGTCTGACAAAAACAACTCAAAGAGGCTTTGATTCAGACAGTTGAAATTTGGTATATGGTTATTATTAAAGATATGCAGATTTGTATTAAAATTTAAATAATATCTTTTTAGAGGAATTCTAACTAAGCATTTATTTGAATATAGCCTAAGGACCCCCCCCCCCCGAATACACTGAAAAGTTCGATTTTTGCTAAAAATGATATTTTTAAAAATTATTTTATTATATAGTCTAATCTAAGTTATCGAAAGCAGGTTTACTTTTGTCTCTACGTTATTTAGAAATCAAGATATTAATATTTTCGTAATGATCGGTATACTAGAAGTAAACAATTAAATAACTGGAAGCACAGACTTAAAAGTCTAAAAACATGCTAAAAATATGTATAAATACAAATTTAGTTTTAAATGCGGACAATTTTTTGTACGGAAAAACATAAAATGCCAATGAGAGTTTTAACGGTATTTAGTGGGATTTTGTGAATAAAGATGTCTTTGTTGAGCTCCTAACCCACGGAGTAAGGCCATTTATATCTGTAATGCATCTTAACGAAGGTTTTATAGGATTACTGATTATCCTTAAGGTTTTTATAGTGTGCCCTAGTGCAAATGTAGTAAGGGTATTTGCTATCTTTGACAAGGATAGAATAAAGAAATTTATAAGGCATTCATTGCCACATGCGAAAATTGAAAAATAAATAAATAAAATGATTAAAAAAGGAAAATTATTAAGAAATGAGAAGTAAGAAGGTACAACGTATAAATGTGTTTTATTTTAAGTATGTACACACATAATTCAATTTTAAAACATGTCAATGTATATTTTAAATTCATTTCTCTCAAAATTTATTTATTTATTTATTTATATTTTTGTTCACTTCAAATCAAATAACTCAAAATATATTTGTCATATTACTATATGAAATTAGGTGGGCTTTGTCTTTCTACTATTTTCCAGGGACTGAGCTAAAAGAATTTAGATAGATTGGATTTTTTTTTAATGTACAGCCCATTTATTGAATAATAATGTCATAAATGTGGGAGTCTAAATAAATCTTCCAAAAATTAGACTCTTTAGATAGCGGGATTTTAGTGGCGTGATGTCTAAATATTTTATAAAAATATTTACGGGTTAGTTTTTAAACCAAGATTAAAATAATGCAAATGAAGGATGAAGTAACTTCTTTAAAAAATAAAAAGGCCGGGATGGCCTGGTTGGTAGAGCATTGGACACTTACTCCTCAGATTACGAGTTCGAAACTCACCGGCCAAAAGATTTCCCGAGTGTATGGCGGCTGGCGCTCGTTAAATCTATTCGTGGTCGCAAAGTCCTCTATTGAGAGTAATACCACTGGGGGTACTGGGCCAGGGGTGATCGTTCTCTGTTCCAGGTCTAAATTACGATCTGAGATGAATGAAGGAATTTGCATGAATGTAGTCCGCCCTCTAAAAATGGTTGTGACGTGTGTGTAGCTAAGTCGTACTCTTGGCCCTAGGTGGCGCTACTTGTAAAACAAAGAGACTCGTTTTTTAGGCTTAAAATCTGCTGATTGTATCAGTGGAGGCTTGTCCACGGCAAGTGCCATTAGTCACAACAACAACAAAAAAATAGAAGAATTTATTTAGAATTAATGGGGAATATTTACAACGGTGAGTATTTACAGGGAAACATTAAAAAGAATTAAAACATGGAGATATTTAATAATCAGAAAGTTAGATTATTTCCTCTTGGAGGACGTTAGAGGTAGGGAAACATTATGACTGAAAACATATTACCGCGTAGCTTTGCGGGAATCGCTGACGCGTGAAGACAGACGTCTTTCCTTTACGGATGTTAGTGGGGCCTCTGCCTCAATATTAATTGGGACAGTTTTTCAAAAGCTCGATAGAAGGCGTTGTTCTGGAATGCTAAACTAATTAAAGGTATCGTCCTCTGGGAAATGATCTAACTTTTTACAACTCTTGCTTTGGATTACATCCATCATCGGGTGTTAACAGACCAAAATTGAAGGCAGATGATGGTGAAATAAAATAGTTCTGTGGGATATTCTACATAAATTTACTAAAAATTGCTCGGTATATTTTTGACTGGTTCTAAAATTTTGATTTATTATTGTAACCATATGCTTGTAGTTTCTTACCTTGAGAAAACAAACTATGGTTTATTTCGGCATTTGTTTTGTTCGGATGAGAGTAATAGTTTGTGATGCAACCGATCTGAAGTTTTTATTAATAATTCGCTACAATTTATACTATTAACCACTTCGCATACAATGGCGTGTCTGACACGCGCATCGAATTACTGAATTTTTATTTTCAGTCTGCAATCAAGCCACAGAATTAAGTATTTAAATATGAAAAAATCAATATGAAACGATTTGGTATCCTAAATGCTCCATATATTATTTAAAAAAAAGCAAATTAAAAATAAATTACCAAAATAGGATGGGCTATCTAATTAGAAAGTTAAATAAATTCGTAAGTCAAGTGATTAAATAACAATTCTCATAAATGATTGTTATTTATTTGAAATATTGTCATTTTTTTGCTAAATTTTATTTGAAATAAACTTAAAAATATTGTTAAAGTTCGTCTACATCCTGTTTTTTTAAAAAAAAGTGTTCGGATACATTGAAAACCACAATCCGAATTTTGAATCAAATCCAACTACAACTTGATTATCAAGTTAGTCTATACTTTCAGGTACATTTAAATGTGATAATTAAAAAAATGATATTAATATATAAAATTTGGTATAGAATTTTGTGGCTGAAATTGTAGTTTCGTCTCAAGTTTTTGTTTCAATCGGCTGAGAAAAATGTGTCTAAATCTCATACTTTTGACTACATGCCTGCGATAAGTCGCCAAAAATCTCGCCAAGGTTGGCACACTAGATTTAAAGTATTAATTTTAAGCCAAAAGTTAATATTTTGTAACTCTTGTTAGCCCTTCCTATGTAAGGAGTTTTCTAGCATGAGATATTTATTAGGGAATATGCCGGAAAGTTTTGAGGAGCCCACTTACACTGAGAGTATTTTCGCTGTGATAGTTTAAAGGAGATCGGCTGAATCTTTTCAAAATTACTTTTCGATAAAATTACTCTCTAAAACTTTCGAATTCATCAATACTGAACCGAAATGGAGGAATTGATAACAGAAGAACGTCGAATCTAGAAATCAATGCTTATTATTCGAGAATTCCAAACAGAAAAGCAAACATGGACAGGAATTCAAAGAATAAAATAGATCGATGCGAACGATTTGAAAGCAATGGGGTAATTTCAGAAAGTGATTATGGGATTTGCTGCGGTTTTTAGAATTTTAGAACAAAAGGGAAATGGCTATTGATGGCAATTGTATCTCGCTGAGATACTCATAATTAAAATTTAAAAGAAATTATTCTAATGGGGTGTTTGAAATTAAAAGTGCTAGTGCAAAATGTAATCAGGATTCATATAATGACCTTAACGTATTTTAGACGATTTGGATTTAGTTGCGTTGGAACAAAATTTTTAGTTTTTTGATGCTTACATTGCTTATAGAAGGTATTAAGATTTTAATACTCCAATAAATTTGTCTGTGAATGTTGTAGAAACATTTTATGATCACGATCGTTAATTAAATTAACGCCAAAAGTTTCGCCAAATATCTGCAAGGTTTCATGAATGAATAATGCATTTTTAGTATATCGTATACCAAGTATTGTGAAGGTATAATAATCGTTTAAAAATTCGACCTCGAGGTTTGACGAATCTCCCAGCTTTAGATCTTCCTGAGTTCGTAAATAAATTCGATTATTCAAGACCCAGTAATTTAAATATATTAAATTTGCATGCAGTTTTGTGACTGTAATTGCAGTTTTGAGTCAAATTTTTGTTTAATTAAATGATTGAAATAAAAACGTGTCTAAAGCACAAATTCAGTTTTGGGCTACGTCAGGGATTAATCGCCAAATAACTCGCCAAGATTGGCACAATAGATTCATTAAAAATACTAAATTCACGCCAAAAATTCAATCCGTAACAAAAGTCATGTAAGATGTTCTCTGGCTTGACAACTTTATTAGAGAGAGAGAGTGCGAGAATGTTTTGGGGAACTATTCCTGCTGATTATTTTATACCACTGGCACACATGATATAAACATATGATACATTTGCCTGTAGATGTAAAACATCCAAAAATAAATATTTCTATAATGATTTTAGTAACTTAATAATAGAAATAAAATGTTATGGAAGATCTTTTAATCTGAATATAACATTTCTGGAGATCTATTTATTTATTAAATTTCCCGAATGTAATGAACACTGACAAAAAAATCATCAGCTACATAATTGCCAATGCCCACAGTATAGTGTTTTTTTGGAACAATATTTTTTGAATAACGATGCCTCTAAAAATGTGTGATCAGTAGGAGAAATAAATGATAGTTGGCGTACAAACCGATTTTTTTTCATCCCTAGATACCATCAGAGGCTTTGCAAGCGTCAACTGCATTTCGAAAATTTTCCTCCTTTTTACAGCTTCTCAGGATATATTTTTTTTTATTTAAATAGGGTATAATGTAAAACATTTAAATTATTTGTTGAAAGCAGAGTCGTGACTGAAATCCTGGCAGAAGGCAGGTTGCCTTTTTAAGTTCGTTTTATTCCACCACGGGAAGCAAGCATTATGTACAAGCAAAAGCGACGGGAACAACACAAAACGGATTGACGAAAAAGCTGTTTAAATTTTTATCCCTTTAAATATATACCTTCAGATTTTAAGAAGGATCTTTGACTCATGTACAGCTCGTACAAGGGAATCGTAGGGATCTTTTAATGGAATTTGCAAGGCTGGCTAATTTCTATCACTACACTTGGAGTGTGGGAAAGTAGCCAGCCTTTAGCTGATTCAGTAAATTTACAAAGCTTCTGTTGAATTAATTAACTATATTGGGTGGAATGGATCAGGAAATAAGAGAATATTTTAGAATGGTATTACTATGGCTAACTTTGAGTTAAAATTAAGAAATTAATTTGAATTTAAATTGAGAGTTTAAAAAAACTTTACAATATATTGTTACAAGAGAGCGAAATGCTCATCGGATAAGAAAGCGATTGGCGACGGCGTCAAAGAGCTTGGCGCCAGCCGGGTTGGCTTGGCGAAAGGAATAGTCTGGCAGCCTCTGGATCTCTGTCGGTGATTTCCGCAGCTTCGCGTCTCCTTCGCCCGGATATATAAAGGACGGGCTACCACAAACGGCAGTTCCTCTCTCTCGGAAGAGAAGCGTTTCGCTGGACTAGTGGATTCTTGCTTGCTATTGGTGAGCTGTGTTTATGTTTGCTGTTAGCATGGTGTTATTAGCTCGCTGTGACTTACTGTTTGCTGTGCTATACGATAGCTGTTTTGCAGACTGTGTTTATTGTGCGTAAGACTTGTATTTACACTGTTAGTGACTGCTGACTGCTGGATTGTGTTTATCTGAAGTTTTACTTTATCACGTCATCCGGTAAATAGCTGTAAATAAATTTGTTTGTGCTGTCCTCAAGTAAAGTCCATTCAATCCGAACCCACTAACAATATATGTATTCCACCGTTTTATACCTCAATGGTTTAGCCTGATTTTCCATCAGGGGCACAAGTATCCCCTTTATCCTTGTTTCCTACACCTTATCGGCTGGTCTCAGAAAGTGGCTGGTGAGTTAAAATTCTTGAGAAATGGCATACAGCAACATTTTATAGCACAATAAATCCTATTAACCTGTCATCATTAAAATGCAAAAATAAAATTAAAAAATTTTCAATACTGAAAACCGAATTTAGACTGTATAAATTTTTTTCGATACTCCTTACAGTACTTCTGATTCGGGAGGACACAAATCGCCATTACCAGTATCATATTTATGGCTTACCAAGGCATTTAGAGTAGACTCTTCCTTGGTGTTTCGCTAACTACCCAATTTTGCAGGGTCATTTCCTAATGCGACACGATACGTGTTTATTAACCGAAATAACGGCCAGGCTCCTTTGTCAGCTTTTAACCGCCCGGTTAATGAAGAGGAAAATCTTTTCTTGGCGAGTAATGATCCGTATTTCTTCCTCTTATTTTTATCCTTAGATGGGCTCTTTGAGAAAGACCAATAGGTTTTTCACTAAGAACTTCCTAATAGGATTCTTTAAGTGGAATCGAAAAACATTCACTTTCTTCAGGATGTATTTGAAGTAATAGTTTGCGTTGTTTGGGATTTATTTTTTACGGAACTTTTAGCTAACTTTAGCGCTTTCTTTGTTGAGAGAACATTCTGCAAACAACTTTTTTTTCTCAATTCTTGACTTGCTTGAAATTTTATACTGATGTTTGTTCCAAAAGACATTGGGAATTTAAAATAAATTTAGAAAATACCATTTAATTTTCAATTAAATTTCGATTTAATATGAGAAAGAAAATGTAGCAAATATGAAAAAGGTGATTTTAACATTTTATGCTAATTATAATACGAAATTATAAATTCGTATTAAAGACTAAAAAATATAAATAAATAAGAGTCTTTCGGTAAGATAGATGAAAAGAAATCGACCTTTGCCTTCCAAGTTAATATTTCGTGAAGATCATTTCAGACAAAATTATGGCATGAAAATGAATTTTTAACCACTTACTTCTATTTCAGTTATCTAAAAACTTTAAATACAAAAGTTGTTCGTCTTAATGATGCACTAATTGGACTAATTGGATCTATTTTTCTATCTTCATTATTAAGAAAGTTAGTGAAATAAAAATTTCGAACCCCTTTCATCTCGACTTCTTTTTATACTAGATGGGTCATTTAAGAATTCATTCCAATATTTCTACATTTCTAATAACATATTCCAAGCAAGTTAAAGTAAAAAAAATTACCCTAGTTATTTTATTCACGAAATAGCACGGGAAAAACGTTATACACACATGCGTGACAAGTTGTCACTTTTTGATGATGATAACCAGCCAAATATGACAACCATCTTTACCATTTTATAATAATCCTACATGAGGAAAACTGATGCCCCCAAAACTATAAATCGTCAGTTTTCTGCTCGTTTATTTTGTGTCTCCAGAAACCTCAAAACAATACAATATCATGTTCCCACTGGATAAAAAAAAATTAACAACAAAAAATTAATAACGTTGCCATTGACTTAAACTTTTGAATTACAAATCAAATTTCCATTTTTTAAATGATTTTTTTTGGCAATAAATCGCCAACTGTGACAATCTTCTACATTTTTATAAGAACTCTAAAAGTGAAAAATGGTATCTTAAAAGCGATAAATCGCCAATTTGTTGCTTACACATTTTAATAGGTTCAAAAACTTCAAACGGAAAAAAAAGATTACGTTCTCACATAATAAAATGGACTGGCATTGAAAATTTGAACAATTGCTTGATTACCATCATCACAAAAACTTTAATTATAAATATAACAAAATTTGAGAAGTCTATTAAAAGCATAACGAAGTGAACATATTTAACAATTTGGAAAAAATAAATCGAATGTCCAAATCTTAATCATCATCAATGGCAAAAAAACGAGGATAGAGTATAAAATGTGATACTTAAAATGATTTGAGTCCCAGCTGAACAGTGAAATATATCATTAATTTTAAGTAAAAATGAAAATAATAAAAATTTTAAATGAAGTACCATCGAAAAAATATATTATTTATAAGATCATATGAAACTTATTTCACATTTTTGTCACTGAAATTTAGATTAATGAAAAGAGAATTTTCACAACATTTTTTAAATTGAAATTCAAGCATAGAAGAGTTTTATCGTTTAAAAAATGGAGTCACATAAAGCTATAAAACGTTATCAATGAAACATTTGCAATCTACGTCATTTACCTGTGATGTTACTTTTTGTGTTATTTGATTAGAATAAATTTATGGATTAAATTATTTTTAATTGCATATGGTGTGATTAAATTCAGCAATCAGATGAAATAGAATTATCCATATAAATAAAGATGAATCATGAAATGCGTTGCTAAGCACAAAACTAGAGAACGGTTCAACCGTTTTGGCTAATATTTGTTAAAAATGTTTTCGTTGAGACACGAGGATGGTTCTTATGAAGAGAAAAAATGAAAAAACTGCGAAGAAAATAAATAAAACGACACTTTTCATACTTTCCCGCCAAAATCCTTTATTTCCTTCCCCCACACCAGCCGAGTTAAATAGCAGGAAGTAATAAATTATGATTTGTTTAGAAAGAAATACGCTAAGTCAGTTGGTTTTTATTTATACATAACGGGAAGTTTAAAAAAGAAAGAAAATAATTGTTTTTATGCATCCGATTATACTGATTAAAAACAATCTTCCAAGCGGGCGTGAGTCTCATTTGTTCATTATTATTTGATAATGTTTCATTTTTTACTGTTTCTATTGATTGCGTTCTGATGTAAAGTTGTACTCAAATATACACATCAAAATTTCCACGTGTAAGAAGTCGCGGGTAAACGCTAGTATTTAAAATAAATTTCGTAATGATAGGGGTCAAACATATCACAGACTCTCCAACTTGTCCAAAGGCCCACAGATAATAAATACTGAATGACCAGATCGCTGCTACAGCAACACAGGTGGGAAATGTGGTTGAATCCAAGGGTCATCCACCGGTCACGGTGCAACCCTTCCCGAAGGAAGTACGCCCCGTTATCGATGGGAGGAGACAGTACCCACCTATTCTCAGTCCCATCTTGGTGGCCAGATCCTGTCACCTTGCCTGAAGCATCTCATCTTCATTTCGAGGTGCCCTCCAGAGAGAAATGAAACAATACCAATTCATTTAGAGCATCTGCGCTATTGTGCACTGTAAAAATATTATTGGCTCAGATCTCTAGATTGTAATTGCGAAAATTAGAGTAACAACCCTTCTTTAATCGTTTATAAACCAGCATAGATGAATAGTTGAGTATTGTTTTTATATCATTTATAACAATTATTACTTAATAATACAAAAATCATAACAGTAGACCATCATACATTCTGAAGAAAGACTACTGGCACAGAAAATAAGGTAGAGGATAAATCATTTACAAAACCATTTGTTACTTTTCATAAAACGAACGCAGATAAAAAAATTAGTTTTGATTTACTACTATTATTTAAAAGATATTCATCAACAACTTTGTTCCGTTTCTTTCATAGAATCTGTCCTTAACCATTAACTTCCACAAATGGTTCAGGCTCAAAATAAAAAATATATATAATGTAAAGCATTTAAATTATTTGTTGAAAGCCAATTGCAGAGTCGTGGCTAAAATCATGGGGAAGAGAGGTGGAATTTTTAAGTTCGTTTTATTCCGTCACATGAAGCAGGCATTATGTACAAGCAAAAGCGATGCGCAGCTTGCACATAATGTCAGAGAACACAGAACGAATTGCACGAAAAGTTGATTAAACTTTTATTTCTCTGAATATATACCTTTAGATTTTGATAGGAATCTTTGACGCATGTCAATCGCATGCACAGCTCGTGAGAGGGAATCGTAGGGATTTTTTAGTGGAATTTGTTCAGCTGGCTAATTTCTGTCCCTACACTTGGAGTGTGGGAAAGCAGCCGGCGTTTAGCTGATTCAGCAATTTTACAAAGCTTCTGTTGAATTAATTTACTAGAGCGAATGGAATGGATCAGGAAATAAGAGAATATTTTAGAATGAAGTTACTATAACTAACTTATTAAAAATTAAGAAATGAATTTGAATTGAGTTAAAAATATCCTCTCTCTCTCTCTCTCACACACACACACACACACGAAAAATTCTGTTTTATGGGAATCTCCATCATCTCATTCTCTAAAGAATAAATGTGCAATATTCGGAAAGATTATTCCTAGATAAAGCACAGCCACTGGACCATTTCTGTTTTAAGAGCCATTCCTCTAATGTCGCAAAAGTCTCGACAGTGGCTATCTTCTATTTGCCCAGGCGACCAATTACGCCTCTCAGAAGTCGTGTTTCTCGCACACAAAGCATTGTGCCAGTGTTTGTCCGAAAACTGTTGGCTCATTAAGTGGGATAGAGTGGAAATACCCAGCGATAAAAGGCCCCCAAAATCCCAAAGTATCATAGTGTTCTTTTCACTTAACGCTCCATTTAAGATGTTGCTGCATTGAAGAGCGGTATTGTGAGATGTAGATGGCAAAAGTCTTTGTCTCGAAAATGGCAGACGATTTTGCTTTATCTGCTTTTATCTAGTGTTCCTTTGACTCTAGCCTCCTTTCCCCCATCTTCTTTGCTGGTCGGAATAAATTTTGACGGAACTCTTTTGACAGAAGTAAACACAATCAAAGTTGCGAGTATTAGTTTATTGTTATCATAGTTTTTGAAGGAATTCTACAATTTATCTTGAGAGGCTGTTTAGAAACTGAGAGAAGACTTATAAAAACGAATAATATAAAAACAAAAAAAGTTAATTCGTACTAAGGTCAACAAAGAAATTTTTTATTTTAGTTACTTTGTCCCGCATTTATTGTTTCAAAAATATCGCATTTCCTATTTATCTCATTTCGTGTAATCGCGCGCTCAAAATGACATTTTTCTAGGATTTACTTGCTGTAGTCATTAACTTATTTTTTTAAATCAGTGCTTTTTTTAATGCAATGGAAGAACGTTATTGAAAACTCATTTTCTGAGATGCTCGTGCAAATAATAAAATTTTTATTTTAGCTTACAGTTTTCTTTGTTAACTCGAAAATCCTCATACCCAAAACAACATCACGTTCTGACATTATAATAAAAAAATATTTTATTATTATCAACAACACACAAAATCGCTAGATTTCGCAGCTGTATTGAGTCAGGTAAAACTAAAGAAATAAAAAGTGAAAATTTTCATAAATAAATGAGACAACAGTGTTGAATAAATGAAACAACAACTGTTATTAAAAGCTGATTTTTTGAGATGCTTGTTCAGATAATAAAGTTTTGCTTTTTCGCCTATAGATTTTTGTTGACGCCAACAACCTCATCCCAAAAACAATATGTTCTGACATCATAATATAATATATACTGTAAAAACTTATGGCAAAGCAAGTCTAATAATTCGAACTAAAAGTAGTAAAATATTTCCATATTTTAGTATTTAATAAACTTTGAAATAAACTAAGAATAATACGGAATACTTTATATTTTTGATAAAAATTTTATAAAAAATATAAATAAATGAAACGATGTTTCAACTTCTTTATTTTTTGAACTGCTCATCTGTCCTTTTATAAGACCTTTTTCAGCTATATTAAAGAAAAAAATTTACTTGAAAATTTAAATAGATCTTTTTTTTTCTTCTAAGGAGGAATTAATTTTGACATGATTTAAATTACTTTACTTGATTAAATATAAGAACAGATCGGCGCCTGTAATCTTTGAGCGTCTCATTTTCAAATCAGTTTCTTCATAAATATTTAATAAGGGGTCTAAATTGAATAAATTTAAGATTTCCAACCGAGATTCATTACTTTGCTGAAGTTATCGATTCTTCGAACCATCATAATCTATTTAGTGGATGGGAACTTATATCTGGATATCTCCATCGCTCCCTTAGAGCAGATTTAATTTATCGCCATTTGCATTTTGTCCCTTGATTATCGAGACTCAGAAAATGAAATGCATTTCTTAATTGTTCCTTAGGTGATAGTAAAATCGATTTTAATTGCTATCCCTTGTTACTATACGTCGCCACGAATGGAATTCCGCTTAATTATGTTAAATGTAAAAAGATAATGCAAACGATTATAAATAAAAAATACAAGAATTTTTTTTAGTTAAATGTTTATCAAAACATTAAGACAGCAACGAAAATAAACAGTCGAAATACGTTGCAAACAATTAAAATTTGCTTTATACGTGATTTGATTATGAAACGAATTTCATTTGGGATGAAATTCTAACACGCCTTTAAATTGTAATTTTGCAGATTACTAGTGAAATGTAGCTATTTTTAAAGCTATCAGCTTGACTATTCTAATATAAACTACAGGTAAAAGTATACATTTTTGTAACAAAATAAATACAAAGATTAAAATGAAATCTGCTATGCATACTTCAATGTATCATGTCAGAACATCATTTCTTGAACGGCCAAACACCACGTGCTCGTGCGAGTTAAATTATATTTACATTCAATTTAATGGTTTCATTAAATGAGTCCCATTGGTATTGCAAACAACGCAAAAAAACTTTGTCTCGCAATGATTGTTTAGGAAAAACATCGCATCTCCTATTTACTTCATTTCATATAATCGCGTGCTCAAAATGACACTTTTCTGGGTTTTATTTGCTGTAGTCATTAACTTATTTTTTAAAAAATCAGAACTTCGGTATATGCAATTTTAACGCGTTATATGTAAGGCTGTTTTTTTTTTGAGATGCTCGTGCAGATAATATAATTTCAATTTTTCGCCCAATGGATTTTTGTTGACGCCAGAAACTCATCCCCAAAACAATATCATATTCTGATATGATAATAAAAAAACAAAATGAAACCGAAGATACCAAATATCCGATTATCATGTCAGAACATTATTATTTTTAAGTCATGATTTCTCTTCATTAATTAAGGCCATTAACCAGTTTATTCCAGTTTGAAGCAATCACGAGACTTCTCTATCGGTCTCTATAATATATATATAATTTTTAAACTTTCATTTTTCTATTTGGCAAACAAAGCTTTAAAGTCTGACCGATTTTGAGATGAGATAACAGCTATGATGTCATAGTTCTACATCAATCTTTTAAAAACGCACTCATAACTCACATTTTTTTCTTCTTATTTTTATGTTCTTATGCCAAGTACTTACAAAGTTATGTAATACCATATAAAAAAGGTTTTCCACTCAAATCATGGTCCAGAAATTATTTTCTAACCATCTAATTTAATTTTCTAAGCATCTAATCTATAGGAAAAATAATTCAATCGAAGTACAAAAAAAAACTTTTTTTACAGTCTGAGTCAATGAATATCCTGATGAATTATGTATTTCAAATTTTTACACGGGTCCTCCGTTTTGTGAGCTATTTTTAATAAATGATTTTTCAGACTAATATTTTAAATCAGAAAAATTCTAAACTAAAAAGCGACTAAAACTGACTGGGCTATGAAAACTGGAATAACTCTCTTTTATAAAAACGCGCTTGGTTATTAGACATCTCCCTCGACGCTCTAGATGAAAATAGATTAATCAGGGATCGGAGATTCCACAAGGCTGCTCAGCCTAAAATAATAAAATTAATTATTGTCCTTAACTAAAGATATCGAAAATTTTATAATTTGATAATATTTGTGGTTAGAAGATTGATACTTTATATTTTAAAGATTATTTAAACTGAATACCATAAACAGAACCTAAGGACACCAAAAAATTTAGTTTCCATAAAGGTTTTCAGAAGTATTTTTATTGTCTGAAATAAAATAAACTATTACTCACCGCAGTTAAATAATTTTGAAAGTAAAAATTAAAATTAAAATTGGCTATGAATCAAAGATTTTTTTTAGTAAATAACTCTTTGAGATAAGAAAATTTTTGAATCGATTCAATCATCTTTAGTCGCATTTTTTAAAAAGTTCTGTTTCCGTTAAATAATTTTATTCATTAAAATTTAACTCTTTCTGCTTCAATTTAAACTTTAAATTTAATGGGAACCACAGAAATTTTGGAAGATATGTAGTACAATGAATGCAATATTTCTGGTTACAATAATAAAGCATTAGTTACGTCACAATCAAATTAAATTGAAGATAAAAACATGATTTACTAAAAAAAACTATTAGCAGATCTAGTACCCTAAAAATTTAATTAAAACATATAGTGAGCATTACAGTTTTGGTGAACCAATTGGTCTCCAAAAGTGGTTAATCTTTACTTATAATAAAGCAAGATATGTGTGTGTGTGTGTGTTGGCGCTGTACAGGCCAGACCATTCGACCTAAAGCTACCAAATTTGGTATATGTATACCTTGGGTGCCGGAAATGTGCACCTCGGAGCCCTTTTTTTGAATTTTTAATTAAAATTTTAATTAATTAAGAAATAAGCCAAATTTTAACGTTTTTTCGCTATAACTTCCGAAAATATTACAGCACAAAATTGATTTTTGCATCACGTTAAAGCTCAAAAAATTAGCTTTTCAATGATACTAATGTTTTGACCTACGAATTAAAACTGTATTTTTAATGACTTTTTAAACATTTAATTTAATCGGTTTTTTTCAACAATTTATTTCGCAAAAAAATAAATAAAAATAAAATTTTATCTTCTCGAGGATCTCAAAAAAAATCAGCTTTTAATAAATTGTTGCCATCTCATTTTCAGAAGTTCTGATTTTTAAAAAAATTTAATTACTACCAAAAATAAAACCGAAAAATACAATTTTCATCACGTGATCATATGAAATGAAACAAATAGGAAATGTGATATTGTTTAAACCGTAAATGCAACAGAAAAACTTTCTTGATCGTTTGCAATATCAAAATTAACGATTCCATTAAAGAATTAAAATAAATAAAAATACAAAGTAAAAAATAAATTACAAAAGTGCGACAGTTAAAACTGAAAAGAATTTTTAGAAAAGCACCAAACGATAATCTTCTGAGAGCGAGATTAATTATTTTAAAGCAAGAAATCTTAAACGAACTTTGAAAATGACGCCATTTCAAAGAAACGACGAACAAAAAGCAATTGATAATCAGTAGTAGTAAAATATTTTTGCATTCTTTTTTTTTAATTTTTAAAACAATAAGACATGTTTTGAATTGTTACTTTTACTTATGTGAAGAAGATATTTTGTGCAAATCAAAGAATTCGCTTTCGTGATTGTAATTTATCTCCGCATTTTAATGAATCATGCGAAATAAAAACACATCTTCTTTCAATGAAGTAAAGTAATGTTAAAGCTATACTGGCAAAAGTAGGTCAGCTATTTGAACTTAAAATATTTAAACTTAACTTAAATTTATTTAAAACTTTAAAATATTTTGCTGAAAAACTTATTATTAGTCGGCATTAATATTGGCGAACCGACTGGTCGCCAAAGGCGGCTAGTTAAAAATAAAATAAAAATTAGCGAAACATGTCTAAGGCATTTCATTACTGGAAAATTTTCAAGATTAGATTGTCACATCCCTTTTAAATTTTCTTACGTTTAAACTTTTAATTCTGATAGATACTTTTGTAATTACTTTTTATAAATGTGTCTGCTAACGTATTTACTGTATGGCAACAAGAATATTGTTTATGCATGTACATAGGGCCACGATACATTAAAAATTTAAAATAATTTGTGGTTTGTACATGGATTGCCAAAATTGTATAAACAAAATCAAAGTGAATCAACTAAGAAAAAATAGGTAATATAAAAAAAGTCCATTCCTGCTTAGATCAACAAAGAAAAATTTAATTTTAATTACTTATTATTAAATAATGACAACTAATACATATAAGTGAACAAAAAATTATGCCTGGTTAAAATAAAATCAAATTAATATATGTTGAAAATAAATCAGAACAGAATTGGAACACACTCAGAATACATTCAATTGGCGTTCAATTTTCAGTAAGAATTCAACGCCAATTGAGGTAACCCAAATGTAGGAATTTTCTATGCCAGTTTGGGTAACGCAATACAGAAAAGAAATTTTTAATTTTCTTTTTAATTTCTGTATTATTTTAATTCCAAAATACATCCAAATGAATCCAAAAAATCGATTTCGGATTCATTTATTAATTTTAAATTTATAAAACATTGAGAAAATAAACAGAATCATTTGAACTAATCGGCCGAAAACATGTTAAGACTAACCCCATTAGCGAGAGAAAAAATAAACTGAATTCGTGGCGTTTTTGGCGGTACGGAAATAAAGATGTTTGGCGAGAAAATTAGTTTTTAATTAATTAATAAAAATTAATGAATTAATATTTGAAGAAAAAAAGTATTAGTATCCAATGTCATCCACTACAATTTAAAAAAATTACTTGAACTTGAGCGGATGATTAAAAGTATTTTATTAACTATTGAAAATTTAAGCAAGATAAATATATATATATAGGGAGAGTGTGAGCTAATAGTAGGAATTGAAGAATACTTTTCAATACTTGTATTTTGCTAATATGGTATAAAAAAACAAAATATGCATCCAAATATTTACCAATATTACTTAAACATGCGCATTATTATGAGAAAGCCAATATATTATGAAAAATTTGCAAACAACTTTGATTAATCCTGCCTTTCAAAGAAGGATTAAAACAGTTTCCTACTAAAAATATTTTGTAAATCTCAGGAAACACATGACTCCGACATTTAAAACAAGAACACCACTTCTTTCCGCTCGTAAAGTATTCTAAGCCAAGACTAATAAATAATTCATGTAACTTACGTAACATGAGAGTGGCTTTGGAAAAACACTGCAAGTTTAAATAGCTTCTTTTCAAAAACACGTAAACAAACAAGTTGAGACTGAAAAATAAATTATTTGTAAAATCACTTCCTACGGTGATTTTTTAAAAATTAATGTAAAAGAATTATAAATAATAAAGAATTTTGAAAAAAATCTTTTCTTGGTGCTCTTTTTAATGAAAAAACCTTTTTAAAGAATTTTTATTCATAATTTTCTAAAGAAGCAAATATTATATCTTTCAGAAATTTCTTTTGAATATTTAAAAGACAAATCTCCCTCGTAAAGATTAAGAAATTAATATTATGTTCCAATTTTTGACACGAAAAGCAAATTTTTCAATTGGTATGAATTTAAAAAAATAATTTGTCACGATTTATGATTTCCTTCATATCAGTTATTTTTAAAATATTCCTTTTTTTTATTTATGCTCTTATTATGAAAAGGGAATATATTTTTATTCTATATTGTTTTTGAAAATAAATAGTTCATGTCGTTTTTACATTAAAATTATAAAAGAGATTTCATAAAATAAGTTTGATAGTGTAATTTATTATCACGTAAATGTTTATATTTCGCCACTGAAAATATCAAGTTTCATTTTATGGAAGTAATAAATAAATTTTTTTCTATTGCATGAAAAATAATTAGTCATAGATAAATAATAAAATACCAAACGATTTCATGGTATGAAAAATAATTAGAATCATAAATAAATAATACAATACCAAACGATTTTATTTTATAACATGAAAAATAATCAATATCATAAATAAAACAATACCAAACGATATTTTATTGCATGAAAAATAATTAAAATCACAAAAAATATCTGATAAATAATATTCAATAAGAGAATTATTTACTTCAATCTGTGCAATAAATCAACGAAATTTTTAGAATTCTTCGAAACTTATTCCATAATTTATCTCCACCGACGAAACACCGTGTTCCGTGGTGACATATGATACTTCACCGTCAATTTACTTGAGATTAATGGTTTATTGAGAAGCAGGTTGATTCGAATTTCTCCCGAATACCGGTGGTATCAAATTTTGATTTATTTCAATAATATTTTAAGGTGATTAATGCATCGAGTGTCGAATTAAAAGGGAGTGGACAGTCTGACGTGTATTTAACGTTATCCTGAAGATTAATATTTAAACGATGCGTCTTTGATTAATGCTTAGTCGAATGTCTCTCAAAAGATGGACACAGGTTTTTAATTTCGAAAATTTATTCGTTCAATTTTTGAAGATGAAACTCAAGACAAAATTTATAGAACTTGAGCAAATGTTTTAAGATAATTTTTATTTAAACTATCCAAAATGTATGAATTTCAAGACATTAAAATGTTGTTAGGGATTTAATAGAGTTAAGTTAATATAGATACTGAAAAAACGTAGTATTTATTTCGCTATTCGAGACGTACAGTCTTATATATTACTACAGATATAATAAAATTATGCATTATAAAAAGTTAAAAGAAAATTTTTCAGAAAAATCTATTTAAAAGAATTAAACCGTGTTGTCATATAAGAACATGTTGCTGTTTTTGGGATAAGGTTCTCGGCGTCATCAAAAATCTGTATTCAAAAAATATAAATTTTATTATCTACACGAATCTCTAAAAAATCAGTTTTTAATAACCCGTTGCCATTGCATTTACAAAAGATTTGATTTAAAAAAATAAGTTAATTATTACAGCAAATAAAACCTAGAAAAATGTCATTTTCAGCGCGTGATTATATGAAATGAAATAAGTAAGAAATGTGATCTTTTTTAAAAACAATCAATGCGAGACAAAGTTTTTAGGATCGTTTGCAGTACTAAAGGGACTCATTCGACGAAACAATGAAAATGAATAAAAATATAATTTAACTTGCACGAGCACGTGGTGCTTGGCCGTTCAAGAAATGATGTTCTGACATGATGCATTGAAATAGGCACAGCAGATTTCATTTTGATCTTTAAAAAAATAATTATCACGAAAAACTCTTTTTAGATAAAATTTGATATATATATTGGAAGCAGAGAAAAACAGTCAAAATTTGGACACTTGGTTATTTTTACATCCTTACATATATCGCCAAAGTAATTAAAAATTTGCCCATTTGGTGACTGATAGTTTAAATGTAATCTTAAAATCGCCAATTAAACTCATAATATTGTCGTCTTCCTAAAATTTCCAAACAAATCCAAGAATAAAGCCATCTGGAACAAAATCTTGCAATCTTGTATATGGCAATTTGATGGCCAAATGCAAATTCAATCCAAATTTCTGAAAATTGATGAATACACTAAAGAATGTAACCCTGTTCGCGAATTTATTATTTATTTATTTATTTATTGAAATGGATAAACTGAGATTTTTAAAAGCAAAAGTTGTCATCTTATAAAGCCTGAAAAAAAGCCTTCATGAAATCTTGACATCTCATATATACTGATACTTGGCGATATCTTAAAATCACTAAACATTATCTTGGCGATCTTCTCGTATTATAAAATCATTAAATAAACTTATAAATAAAGTGTTTATGATGTAACCTTTTAAATTCATTAGCTTTGATAAAAACTAGTGACATTACAAATAAAAAAAATACCAAAAATAATTCCTATTTAACTAATTTTGAAGGCACATTCCCTTCATTTTTATATGATTTGAAGAATTTATGAAAGTGTTTAAGATATTTTTATGAATATATTTACTTCATTCAAAAATTAATTTCTTTCTAAAATCTCAAAATTCAATTCTTCAAAATGAGACAATTCCATAAAAAACTGATTTCTTTAAATACAATTGTACTTTAATGTTTTTACGTGGAATGGATTTTATTAAAATATGGATTTTATGTTTATGAGTCGAAAATGAGCCGTATCCACTAAAAATAAAGAAAACATGGTGTGTATGGGGATTTTATAGGCAGAATATTTTACTTAGATTTATCAAACTGATATCAATAGAATCAGTTTGAATGCTGGTGATGTACATCTAAGTTTGAATTTCTCAAATTTGATAAGAATTTTTTAATCATTAAAAATAATGTGATATTTCGCCAATTTTTTGTGTTAATTTTAAGCAAAGATATTATTTCTACATTTTTGTAATTAAAAAAAATAATATCAATCTATTTACTGCATAATGTTTCATTAATTTTAAGAATGTTTTTTTGTACTGTAATGTTTTTTT
Source organism: Argiope argentata (assembly GCA_026289955.1). Lineage (NCBI taxonomy): Eukaryota > Metazoa > Arthropoda > Arachnida > Araneae > Araneidae > Argiope > Argiope argentata. The sequence continues at coordinate 3,395,735 of JAOUZG010022949.1, forward strand.
CAGGTATTGTGAACTATTAAAAACTCAACTGTTAGGAATCCAGATTTTTAAAAACTTATATCGGGAATCAGATTAGCACTACTTCAAACAACTAAGCATTGATAAAAAAAACCCGATTTATTTTTGATTTATGGATATTGGATGGCAACATAAATACGAAGTATAAAGGTAAGCAATTATCCTCGCAGGTTGACTTATTCTTAAACTCACGCCATCTTTGATACATCTTATATGTTTACTATTAGGAATTTTAACCCTTTGGGGTCCGATGTCAAATGTGATCTGACATTTAAGTATGTCCATCATTTTGACGTTTTATTTATTTATTTTTCAAATTTAATTATTAAAAACGCCTACGTAATGGTTAAGAGAGGTAGATTAATTTTTCAAAGAAATTAGACTTAAAAGAATCATGTATATTTATTTTCTGTAGCAATAAACAAATCTTTGTAATAAGTGAATAATTTTGCATCTAATTATTTGTCGGTGCGCGAAGGGTTAAGACAAAGGCTTGAAGTATTTAAGTTATTTTAAAAATGATTTATTGTATTAGGATCAGTGTGTAATATTTATTATATTAGGACCAGAATTTAAAATCATATTTCCTAAGTAGATGAATATTTAAAGAAATAAAAGTATTTTATTGTTTTATATAATAAGAGAAATAAAAAACAGGAGTAAGAAATATCAAATATATATTCACACCAATAAAATGTGCTCAAGTTTTTATTGATTTTAACAAAAAATAAGCATAATTATTCTTAAATCCTTCTTAACTCCTTTTAAAAACTTTAATATAAACCATTATGAAATGAACCCTAAAGAAATAAGTTTAAATTATTAGATTATTAAAAATTAAGTAAAAAATATTGCTTTTAATTAAACTACTTATCTTCTAAGGGTGGTACTTATCAACAGATTATATTTTTACGCAAGGAAAAAATAGTGAAAATGGAGAAGTTGGCAAGACACACAATAAAGGACGCTTTCGATTATGCATAAAATTACGTCTATAGACCCAGGTGAGCTTAAAATGTGTTTTTAATTTTTAATGAACGTTCAAGTATTTTTCATTATATTCTTAATAGCTTTATTTCTTTTTGTTTTGGAATCTTTATTATTTTATAGCCGTGCTTCAATTTGCAGAATTTTAATAGAAACTTCGCTTTTTGTTTTTTAGCATGCTCATAAAAAGGGACGAATTTTTTTACTTCTTATTTATCATTGTAGTTTTTGACAAACTTCAAAATTAATAATAATAATTATTTTTAATATTTTAAATCACTTTGCTTTCAAATTTTCAATAATAAAGCAATTTTTATGTAAAATCAGAATTTTATTAATAGTAAAGAATTAATTGATGTGAAAAATATAAAAAAATAAAGGTTAAAATGAAATCTGCTATGCATATTTCAATGCATCATGTCAGAACATCATTTATTGAACGGCCAAGCACCACGTGCTCGTGCAAGTTCAATTGTATTTTTATTAATTTTAATTGTTTCACTGAATGAGTCACTTTAGTATTGCAAACGATCCAAAAAAACTCTGTCTCGCATTTATTGTTTAAAAAAATATATTACATTTCCTATTTATTTCATTTCATATACTCACGTGACCAAAATGACCTTTTTTAAAGTTTTATTTGTTGTAGCCATTAACTTATTGTTTTTTAATCAGAGCAATCGTAAAGGTAATAGCAACAGGTTATTAAAATCTGATCTGTTTAGCTGCTCGTGCAGATAATAAAATTTTTACTTCCCCGACTATGGATTTTTGTTGACGCTACAAACTTCATACCAAAAACAACATCAAGTTCTGGCATGATAATAACAAAATATTTTATTATTATCAGAAACACGGAAAATCGCAAGATGTATTGAGTCGGGGAAAAAAGAAGAAATAGATTGAAAAAAATCATTTCTTCAAATATAAGAGTGTTGAATAAGTGAATCAACAAAGTCTAAAATTCATATTCAAACGCCCTCCCAAATAAATTCCCTTCTGTGTAGAAACAGACATCAAAAGTAAACATTTGATTCCATTTTTCTTCATAAATCTTATTCGAAATATCCGGTAAACAATTTACTGTCTCTTTTCAAGAAGCCTATCTGAAGTTAAAAATGAGGAAAAGAGGTAAGGGTCATTACTGGTCAAGGAAAATAAACCTTTCCCCATTCCCTAATGAGGAGACTGAAAACGGACAAATGGGTCCGGCCGCTATGTCCGGCAATAATGACGTGTATCGCATCAGGAAATGACGCTGCTCAGTTGGGTTAATTAGTGGAATACCAAACACAGAAGATTCTTCTCTAACAGCCTTAGTGATCCAAAAATATGATACTGGTAATCGCTATTCAGTAGCTTTCGAGTTAGTTTTTTACCATCCTTCGTCAGAATTTCTATCTTAAGCTTGTATTAAATGATAATTCTCTTCCTATAGACAGGCTTTTAATTTTACGTTTACTAACCGCAGTATGATTGCATTGTATACAAGAAATTTTTTTAAACATATATATAGTACAAATAAAACAATTAAATACAGTACAGTACAGATAGAGCCGGGATGGCCTGGTTGGTAGAGCGTTGGACACTTACTCCTTAGGTTACGGATTCGAAGCTCACCGGCCAAAAGATTCCCCTAGTGTGTGGCGATTGGCGCTCGTTAAATCTATTCGTGGTGGCAAAGTCCTCCATATCGAGAGTAATACCACTGGGGGTACTGGGTCAGAGGTGATCGTTCTCTGTTCCAGGTCTAAATTACGATCTGAGATGTTTGAATGAATTTGCATTAATGAAGACCGCCCCTTAAAAAGTGTTGCGACTTGTGTAGCTAAGTCGTACTCTTGGCCCTAGATGGCGCTACTTGTAAAACAAGAGCCGTATATATCGGGCTTAAAATATTCTGGTGTATCAGCGGGGCTTGTCCATGGCAAGTGCAATAAGTAACAACAACATAGTACAGATACATATATTCAGCTCTAAGGAAGTGTATAAACATTCTCATCAATAGTTCGTTATAAATCTAAACTTTTAGGATAAACGTTATTTTTATTTGCAAATTTGAAATATATATTTGTGAAGATGGCTTGGAAATCTCTCATTATTTTAACAAAATATAATTAGAGACCGTTTGAGAAATTTCTATACTGCTAATCAATTTTTTAAAAGATAAAATTTTATTTTATATTTAAAAAATATAAAAGTCTTGAGAGATCCTAACCGGAAACCTGACGATCCATTGATATCTGGTGATAATTTTTCTTGATGTAATAGACTATTTAAATATCGTATTATTAATTGCTATTAAAAACAGAATACCAATAATTACAAATTAAAAATAATCTTTCTTATACTTGTGTACTAGATGCAAAAGAAGTCAAAGAACGCCAAAAAAAGTAAAATAATTAAATTAAAATGGAATCTGCGATAGATAATTTCCAATTATCCTGTGAGAATATTATTATTTTTATGTCATTATTCATCTTAATTAACTTAAGTCATAAACCAATTTAAACTAGTTGGAAAAAGGGATATTTTTAAAATCAAGACAACCTTTTAAAAAGGCACACGCTTTCAAAGATGCATGTATAATAATAATGCAATATTGGTGAAAGCAGTTAAAAAACATATGCCAGTGAATATATACTGATGAATATTGGCATTTATGCTTTGTTTATTGCTTATGCGATTCCGAGCTTCAATTATTAGCTGCCTTCACAATTATTCTAAATCTCCTAATGAACATGTTGTCGTATCATAATAAGGAAAAGGTTAAATAAATGTTCACGGAACAAAACATAAATTGTATTTTGAAGGATGCCAATACGTAAATAAATAAATATATTAGTTGCACCTAATTCTTCATTTTTTGTGGCAATAATTTGATTAGGGTGAATTTTACGATTTGAATTTATATAATCTCTATTTTAAAAGCCTTGGTGTTCAAGTCTTTTATAATGTTTAATTAAACGTTTTAGAAAAGTACTAGCGTTTTGTGATTGGTATTACTGCAATAAAGATTAAAAGAAAAAAATGCATTTATATTATATCTTGCAAAGATAAAGACAAAGTATAAAAGTACAAACCTTAACGGAAATGCAGAACTTTTGAAATTTCGATAAAACTTTAAATATATTTATATCCCAATTTCTCTTTCTTTAGGATACACAACAAATTTTTTTTATCGAAGCTATTTCTTCTAAGTATTAAGGATGTTATGATTAAATCACACTATTTATTTTGTCCTGTAATTAATTAAAAAAAATATTCTTAATTTATTTTTTATTGTGTTTAAATTTCACTTCAACGAATGAAATAAATAATTTTATAAACAGAAAGATTTCGGGTTTTTTTTCAAAAGATTCCATTTGTTTGATAAAGGGTTAATTTTTTAAAGATATGCGAGTTAAAAATTAAGCATATTTGTAACTATAATTATTATTATTCGGAAAGCATCACGCCGCATATTTCAAAGACTACAAGTGATTATTATTTTCTTTAGCACTAAAAGATAAAGTATTCTATGAATTAAATTAAAAGCCAGGAAGTTATGATAAAAGATGGAAAATTCTGAAAATTAACACTTGCTACTTAAGAATTCTAATCACGAAAATTGACATGGACTGAAATTAAAAATACAAAACAGTTCCTCTTCCGAAGCAAGCAGTTTGAAAATTAATTGATTGAAGAATTCTGAAAATGTTAATGTTGCAGTGTGAAGTGTTTTCGAATTCTGAAACAATGACAGGCATGCCTTAGCAACAATCAAGAATCCTCCAAGATGCTAATTATAGTACTTATTTTTGACTTAAGAGAAATTTTAATGAAAAGCACGAAATTAAAATAATGATTTGCAATGCAAAAGGCAATTAATTATTATGGCTTCAAGATATTTCGAGGAAAAATTAGGATAAGGAAAACAGGGAAAATAGTGATTTTTGTGTCATTTTATGCTCGAAATATTTATAGAGGAAACCTAATTTCAATTCATCTGCAAAAGTTATAAGCCTTTCATGTTTTTTTTTCCAAAAGCATATGACAAACTTTTCTGAATATTTAAAATATCGTGTACATAAATTGACACTGCTTACAGTGGAAACCATGGCAATTTCATATTTTTTGGTGAAATTTATTATTAAATATTTCGTATTTTGGTATATATTAAACATCGAGAATTAGCAATGGATTTAAATTGCATGGTATCTTAAAAAATTCCTTTAGAAACATAAAATGAAATTTGTAACAACCAATTCCGTATAATAATTTTTTAAACAATTTGCAAAATTGCTCTTATTAATTATGCCTTATTTTGGAAGCAATAAATATTAAAATTTATTTTTTAAAGAAAACTATAATATTCCTTTCTGAAAAAAAACTAGCAAATATTGAATTATCGAATATTTATTTTATTATTTAATCTTTCCCACTTATTTTTTTAAAATTTTCGTCTCTTTGACTTTGTGTTTTGAATGCAACAAGACAAAAAGTAAACAAAAAAATAATAATAACTTCATTGAAATCAAATATTAATTTATTTTTTTAACAGATCAATCATTTTGAATTTAATTTTATTTAAATTGACAAAAGGGTTCAATATAAAAATAGTTATAAGGGGAAACCTATTTTATGCAATATTTCAGTTTTATGATAAAATATAAATATCTTTAAAAATATCTGCAAAGCATATAAAAATGATCATTATTCAAATCCAATCTTTAAAAGCCATCATATCTTCAATAAAGTCGTCTGCCTTTTTGGCAAACGATTCATAATAGCTTTATATTTTTATCTTCATCGAACAACAAATATTTATCAGATGCAATAAAAAATGATGAGTAATTCGAAGATGAAGAATTGTTTTTCTCTATAGACATTTCAGAATGAAAAAGTGAAAACATTGCAGCAATCATTGAAATACAATACAAAAATAAATTGCAAAAAAAAGCTAGATCTATTAATGCATTAAAATTTGAAAAATGGCAGAATTTTTAGCCTGTCCTCTCAACGTAACGTTGTTTTAAAAGTTATATTCGCACCATTTGTCGTTCTTAAATTATTCTGAATATTCTTTAAAGTTTTGTAAATAAGGCAATTGATTCAAAATGTCCATTTCCTTCATTGCAAACAAACAGAGAAATTTTAAACAGATAAATAATTTTGGAGCAAATATTTGTTTACATAAATCACATCAATGCTGAAAAATAAATATTATAACAAAGGGGGATTCGGTTTGCATAATATTTAAGAGCAAACGTGAATTTATTTTAAAAATATTTTTAGCATTATTGTATTATATGCTTTCAGTCTTCGAAACATTTTACGCCCGAAACAAAATCGTCTGCAGTTTGAAGTACCAATTCTAAGCAGTTACATCTCTTTGTTGATAGTGAATAAATATTTATCTATTTATGTAAAAACAGAAACATTATTTCAAAGCATGATTTTTTCCGATTTATTTCTCAGTAGACATTTTGGAATAATGAACAAGAAGAATGAAAATTGAGTTTGTTTTTTATGTTGAATATTATTTGCATACCATTATGTCATGCATTGTTATACTGAATCCTTAATATTATAGAATAGTCCATCTAATACATAGCACACTAGCGTTATATGTTTGTAATCTGAAAGAAACAATGATAATATTTTTAAAAAACACAATGAAAATTTTTATAAAAAAATGAACTTTTTCTACATATAATAAAGACGAATCTGAGTATTTCTAACCTTCTACGAAAAATACAATTAAGCTTCGAGTTATCAAACTTTACAGTAAATATGCAATTATAGAAATTCTTTTTAAAAACTACAATTAATTAAAAATTAAACAAGATATTGGCATTTCTTCGTATTACACTTCCAAAAATATTACAAAGCAAAAACGATATTACTCGGATCATAAAATAAAAAAATATATATTTTTAATTTGTTAATTAATTTTGATAAAAGAAAAGAGTTTAGAACTCAAAATTGAAAAAAAAAATCCTAATTCAAAAGTTTGGAAAGATATAAAAATTGAAAATCGTTTGAAAAGATTATTGAAATTTCCAATAAATATTTCATTTCAAGGAAAATCTACAACTTCATATAAAAATGTTTTTTGGTGGAAAATTCAATTAATTGAATGCTTTTTACCTTAAAACATTTTACTTCGATAATGTTTTTTCCAAAATATGTTTGCATATTTTTCCACATAAGAATAACATTTTCAAAGTATGGTTCTTTACAAGAACGCCTAAAATTGCATTATTTTTCAAATAATGAAAACTTTATTAAATTATGGACAGAACTTAATTATAGATGTAGTAAATACCCCATGCACAATCCGAAATCGAAACTTTGGTCTGCTGGTTAACCAGATCGTTGGATGCGATTCCCTGATTTTCCTAATGATTAAGTCAATTCTTTGGTGAAGATCTTCTGTTATTACAGTCTTGAATCACTGTATGGAGAATGCAACTTAGAGACGAGTTATTTTAATCTTTTCTCCTAATTGAATAACGTGTTAAAGGGTGAAAAATAATTCTGGACCAATGAAGGGTTACAGAGGGGCATTAAAGATCCATATTTTGCTTCCGAAGAGGAGGCAGGAAATCTGTTTTTCCAATTTGAAAATTGCCTATGTCTCTAATGTGATTACGTTGACAAAAAGACATAATATAACTTTTGATAGTAAATTTATATTATTTAACACTTTTGTTCTTTTCTATATTCCATTGAAGTGTGAAATTAATTTTTTAAAAAATTTAAAGCAACACAATAGAACAATTTTTTTTCTTTAATTTTAATGTTTAAAATTATATTTTACTTTCATTTTATTTAAAAATTGTATTCTATAACTCTAGCCTCAATTTTTTTTAAAAAAATTTAAATAATGAAGAAATTTAATAATAAATTTTTCTCCTAACTTTTTTTTCAGGTAGCTATTATTATACTTTATAAAACTTAGTACCCATATCCTCTTGCCTGAAGTATTTATTTATAATAATTTTACTGTAAAAAACTAAAAAATCTGAAAAAAATGAAGAAATTTTAACTTTGAATCATTTAAAAAAATTACTACACATCATAAAGCTAATTAATTCTAAGTTTTATAAAATATATATTTCTGAACATTCACAAAAGATTTTACACTCATAACCTACATTTTTAAGAAATTCTTAGCCTGAGGCTGCTGCATATAAGAAAAAAATATAACATTGAGAAAAATGCATTTAAATTTTTTTATTCATGTAAATCCTAAAATAAATTCATTCAATTTATTAATACCTTTTACAAATTATTATTTAAGTTATTCTAAATAGTTTAAAGGTAAAAAATGCAAAAAAATTGAAACAAAATTTTATATTTATAGTATTAAAGATAAAGAAAAACTAATTAAAGATTAAAACTTCACAAATCTTTATCATAACACATTAAAAAATTAATATGCATATAAAAATGGATTAAATGCATATTTCTTCTATTTTTCTTGCTACTTCTGTTATTTTGCTTACTATTTCTGCTATTTCGCTTGCTCGATTTGATGGTAACTTTTGGGCAATTACTCCCAATAGCACTTTAGAGAGTCTCATAATTATTTTGTGTCATGCACCGAATCCATTACTATAATAGCTCAATTGGTGCAGGCGTTTAGTAAACTGGCAACATTTTTGTTAAGTGAGCTACTTATACAGGTCTTTGAATCGGAAAACTAAGCATGGCAGCATTGTTTACTCTCCTTTCATCCATAAAAGATTCTTCAATAAATTAATAAAAAATTAAACTACAGTTTCAAAATTTAGTAGGCATATCAGAAAGACACGGTTTATAATATAAGCCAATAAATATTCGATTTTTAATGATTTTTCTAGAACTATGTCCCCTTAATCTAACCATGGAAAATACCATCATGGTCATGTCAAATAAAAAAATACCAAATATTATCTCATAAAAAAGACAAGGAAGGATTAAAGGGATAAAAAGATTAAAGGCCAAGGATTAAATACTCATTAAAATGATTTCTGACAAGTTCATTTGATAAAAAAAAATGATTCTTTTACGAATAAATGAAGCAAGCTATTTGAATAAAACCTCCAGTTAAGCATAAATAAAATGTAATTTTAAACCTTAGTTTATCATTTGATTCCTTTCACTTGGAATATAAAGATAGCGCATGCAAAAAAAAAGAAATATTTTCTTTAAAGAAAGATTAATTAAAAATTATTTTATTTATCTAAATTTGAATTTAGTACATTTCCATTCTCAATAAACCGTTATTTACCGCAAAGCCCTTCCATAAATATTTAACAAGACATGAATGAACCACAGATTTCCGTAAGTATCTCATTACTCGTCTAGAATAATGAATAGTTTAGAAAATTATCATCTACTTATTATTACCGAAATATGCATACATATATATGTTCTTAATTTAGGAGGCATGTGCATTAGTTTGCATTTCAAATTTTATCTATATTAAATCGGCTTCAGGAATAGAAATACGACGTCTTCGAAGTTTTAATTGAAAATGTCTTGTTCCAAGAATTAAAAGAAGGTCAAATAAGTTTGTGATTTAATTAAGTAATGTTAACATCGATTATAAAAATAACTTCTAATTTATAAAAAAAATACAAAATTCTAAGCCGAGATATCCATTAAAATAAAAATATTGGGAAGAGTGGACTTTGAAATAAGCAAAAATGGAAGAAAACAATTTATTTTTATCATTTCATTACAAAATATATATACTTATATTAAACTAAAATTTTGTTATAAAAGCTAATAGCATTGTCGAAGTTATATGGTGAATTGTGCTACATAGATTGTCAATAGTTCCGTTCCGAAAAAAATTATTACAACAAATTTAAAATAAAGAAATTTACAATTTATAATGTGTGTTTTTTTACAAAAAAATAATTAAATGTATGTTTTAGACTATTCTTCAAATTTTGGCAAAATTTCGTTGAAGTATTATCTTTAAATGGACATAGTTTCTAATGAACGAGCATAGCTTTAACTTTATAACGTGGTAATTCTCAACGTATGATACAATAATTTCCTACGAATTCAACATCTCCTTTTTACACTTGAGAGTTTCCTCTCTGTTCGTCCTATTATTTCTCCCTTTTCTAATCAAATCTCCTCTGCAGCATTTTGCTGTGACATAAAATCCAAATTAGTATTTGGTACTTCTGGCTACGTTCTTCTTACAATTCATCGGTCTTGTTGCTCAATACAGACTGATACATATCATTCCAGCATGTGACGCTACAATATATTTTCGTCACTTGTTCTGCGAAACATCGCTTGTCAAATGAGTAACTTTTTTTAAAACTTTGTTTTGCTAGTCATGAGTCATCGGTTCTCGTTAAACAAGGCTCGATTTTTTATATAAAAGGAAGAATCAACTGAGTAATGGAAGAAAATAAATGCTAAAAAGAATAAATAATAGCATATTATTGGTGATTGGGTGGATTGCATTGCTGTAAAGCATGAATTGTTGTGCGATAGTCTCTTCAAGCATCTAATGATTTTCACAACCTCCGAAATAGCAAATTCATAAATGGTGGATAATGAAATGGTCTTTGAGAAAAAGTTAAGAAGAAAAATCTCGAATTAAAAATTCCATAGGCTTTAGAAATTGTACAAAAATTAATTTATATTGCTTTATATCAATTTGTTATTGTCCCATTAAACATAATATAATTATGTAAATTTAATACTCATAATCAATTTCCATTTTTTTAATATTTTATTGTAGATGTAAATTTATTATATATACTTCATTCGCAATATATGATATATTTTCAATTATTCTAGTATAGTAAGTCTTAATTCTCGTTATAGTAAGGCAGTTTAATGATTGAACCTATGCAATATTTGTTGTATTTTTGAATATCTATGCAAGAAAATGAAACTTTAAACCTTCTTCTACTTCGTAAAGTCAATTTTCAGAAAGAAAAACGATGATAATTTTCAGAAAAAAAATACTGAAAAATGTGTGGATATTCAAAGCCTCTAGTTTTAACTCTCACATAGCAAAAATATCACTAGTTTGAGTTCATAAATATTCTCTAAAACCAACAATAATAAATAATTCATGATTCTAACGAAGCTTGAAATTGATTTTTAATACGTGAGAAAGCAAATTTAAAAAGGCTTGCTTTTCAAAATATATGCAAAAACTTTGGGACTTTATTAATTCGAAAATATTGGGTAATCAATTATACATATGCAAAAGTTTATTACATCCAGCGACTTTTTTAAAAGTTTAAAATGAAAAACTACTTTCCTAAACATTATTTTACATTTATGCAAAAATATTTTTGAATTTGTGTTCGTGATACTAAAAATATTTTCTTGAGTTTTTATAAAATTTGAAAATAAAAATAATTATTATTATTAATTTTTCTGCATATTTTGTCTTTAAATTCCGTATAAATAAAATATTTTATTTTTGATATAAAAACATAGAATTTATTTTATGAGAACAAGAAATAAATTTTCTTAAAAAAATAAAGTTAGTGTATTTTTAGTAAGAATATTAAGAATATCAAACACATAATCTGATTTATTTCATGAAATTTTTAACGCAGACGATTTCATTTCATTATGCTAAGTTATTATAATTCAACAAAAATATAATATTTTCTTGTAAACAAAATATTTTATTTTTGGAATAAAAAACATGGATAATATATTTTATTTTATGAAAAAATGAAATAAAATTTCATTAAAAATAAATTTATAATACATTTTAAGTAAGAATATTTAAAATATTCTTAGAATATTCTTTAGAATATTCTCTTAATTCGAATTATTTCATGAAATTTTAAATGCAAACGATTTCATTTCATTACGAATTATTATTTTATTTCAACGAAAATAATCCGGCAACAAATAATCAAAATGATGAAATCTGAGTGAGTAAATTCAGTCTACGTTATTAATAAAATGTATTTCCAAAATGCAGGAATAAACTTGCGCAATAATTTATCTCCAAAGACGCAAGCTGTGTTCCAAGGTGAAGTCTGATGCTTCAGAGTCGGTTGACTCGAGATTAATGGTTTATTGAGTAGCAGACAGATTCGAATTTCTGCCAAATATTAACGGCATCGAATTTTGATTTATTTCTATGATTTTAAGATGATTAATGCATCGAGTTTCGAATTAAAATGGAAGATACACCTAAGTATATATTCACCGTTATTCGAAAGATTAGTATTTCAGCTAAATACTTTTGATAAATGCTTTGTAAAAGCTTTTCAGAATTCGAGAGACAGATATACATGTTCCTATTTTTAGATCAAATAAAATAAAAAGGAAATGAGACTGAAAACGGATTACTACGAAATGGCTTATAAATAACGTAGCACTTCAAAAAATATTTTTTAAAAAGTTGTTTTTTTAATAGTAAAACACATTTTTCCTCTACACTTTTGTATTAAGAAAATTTCTATATGGTCAGAAGGTTATTTTTATGAAAACAATTATGAATTATGAATTATTTTATGGATGTAGCATATTGGCCAAAAGATTGATTGAGATAGATTAGAAAGAGAGAGTTATTTTCTCTTTTCTTCCAAGTTTGATTAGCTCTGTTGATGTTCGTGCTACAGGTATCTTTCCAACGCAATTTATTTATTATATTATTTATTTATGATTATCTGATTAAGATATTTTTTATTTGATTTTCTGGGTAAGAGATTTTAGACTTAGTAAGAGTTGAACCAGAGAAGAGAGTAATTAGGGGTGACATTAAGTAAAAAGTTAGTTGATTAAATATTTAAATGATGCTATGGCAACAACCTGGAACTAGCGTGTCTTCCCAGTGATCTGGGAGTCCTGGGTTCGAGTCCTGGTTCGGACATGGTTGTTCATCTGTTCTATCCATAATATGAGTGAAGCCCCTTTCTACAAAAAGGGCCTATGCAAGCGTGTGCGATGCGTGAGTGGTTAAGACGTACCCTAGGACCTAGTTGGAGCTACTTCAAAATAAGAGACGCTCATTCGGCTTAAAATTGCAGTCTACGTCAGCGAGCTAGTTCATGGTGAGTGCCATTAGAAACGACAACAAGAATGTTGTTATTAAATCGAAAATGTGGAGGAATGTAAAAGTAATAGTGAAATAGCAACTCAGACATAAACATACTGAACAAAATGTATAAATCTCTGCCAAAAATTTACTTTTGTTCTTTATAAATAATGTTTTATAAATAAATTAATTGCGGTAAAAAAGTCACAAATAAATCGTTACTTAATAGATACAATGACAACGGATGTAACGTTTGTAATGCAGCAAAAGAAAAAAACGAATGATAACCAATTTGAAATATGAGTATTATTAACAAGAAATAATTTAATATTTTCTTACAATAACTTTAAAAAAATTGCATAATAAATTCTATGAGAGTTTTCTGATTTATTTTTTTTATCAGAAAGAAATATAAAATATGGACCGAAATGTATAGTTAAAACGTACATAAATAATGAAGTAAAAATAAAACAATAATTAACCAAACTATAACTTTTAAAAATATTTCTTTTAGAAATCGTTTGTTTTTTTCCGTAAGCTGATACGAGAAAGCAGATAAAAATAATATCTGAATTAATTAGAAAAGAAATAAATTCATTTTGTTTAATTTTGAAAAAAAAAAGAAAAGGATTTCTTTACAGTAAAAAAAAATATTTTCCTTAACTTCTCCAATAACACTTTAATAATTAAAACAAATTTCAATTTTTTTTATCATCTTATAACTGAAAAGTTTTTTAAACATGTAAAATGATTAATTTGATGTCCCAATATGATATTCAATATTTTACCTGTTTTAGATAAAAGTACTGCATGAATGTTTTTCACATGTTGTGCTGATGATGAAATAGCTTTTGTTTTCGTTCAAGAAAATTTACGAAAATAAAATTCCAGAAAGACAACTTACCTATAAAAAATAAAAAGGATTCAATTAGAAAAAATGCGAATTTAAGAGGAGAAAAAAACTTTAAAGCATACTTTCAATAATACACTAAAAATAGAATATTTATTTTAATTATTATTTACATTAAATTAATATTTTTCATTTCATTGTTATAAATATTATGGAATCTTGTAATAATCTTTTTTTCAAATTTACTAATGATGGTACGATTTATAAAGAATTAAAATTTTATATAAATCAATTAACTGATATTTTAATTTCGAAAATATTACTATAGTACTAATATAGTCGTTATAGACACAGAAACATCCGAAATTTCAAATTTTTTTACACTATAAAGTTAATGTATGCAAAGTTGAATTTCAAAAACATTACATAACTCAGTTTAAACAAATGCATATAAATGTTAAGATGAAATTTTTAAAAAAGCCTGAAAATATCACGTATAAAATTTAAAATATATAAATATCTAATAATCATTACTATTGTAATCTTACAGTCAATAAAATTACAATCTTACAATGAATATAATATCCTACAATAATTTGTAAATGCATCTTTACTTGTAAAACTTAAATTATGAGTAAACTGAATAATATTATTTCTGTTATTATATTATAAATTTTAACTCTACTGAATAAATTAACAAATAAAAAGACAAAAGTTTGTCTTAAATCTACATCATTTGATTGATCAATCAATAATTATTATATGTGCTAAAAACGTTATAGTACGTGTACTCTATACTAAAGCTTTTGGAATTAAGTTATTAAAATTTTGAATAAATTTGGCAAGTATCTACATTTGACGTATTTATTAAGGTAACATATTAACCGCACGTTTTAGGGCAAACTTGTACGTTCTAAAATCATCATAACTTTGCTATTGATGAGAAACGAGAAAATTCGTGAGCAGTCCGCAACAGATGGGACGTGAAACACGAGAAAACTCGTGACTGGTAATTAACGTGTTAAAGACGTTAACTTAATTATATGATCGCCTCGAAACATTCTCAAGTAATCTTCAGTACAATTTTTGTTCTCTTCCCCCCATAAAATCGTGGATCTATCCATAGAAACTTGACATCGTGAAAATCGTGGATCCATAGAAACTTGACATGATAAGGGCGAATAATAGTTATGAAATATAGATCTTTGGCGTAAATTTCACCTCTGTAGTGTGAGAATATATTTCGAGTTCCTTTTACACACTGATTTGAGCAAATATTTGGCAGGAAAATATAGTCGTAGTTACAAGATTACAACGAATCTCAATGATTTACGTTATGGTTACATACATATAAAAGTACAGACAAAGAGACAGTCAATTTTTTGAATAATTTGGTTTAAATTTTGATAAGAATTTAAGTTTTAGGTTCTAAATATATATACCAAATTTTATATATCTAGCTGTTTTCACTTTAATCTCGTCGAGTTGACTTGCACTCGAACAGAAAGACAGACACATTTCCTTTCAATTAATTTTGTTCGATATTTGCTATGAAATAAATAATTATGGTCTTATAAGGAATGAATGTCGAAAATTTTCTAATTCAGAACTTTGAGCTGTTGTGCTTACAGAAAGACAGATGGACATATTCCCTAAAATGTGTTTTTCAAACTCAGAAAGCTCTGGAACGTGAAGATTCGTCGAAATCTCAAGCTGTAATTTTTTGATAGTCACGATGACCAGAAAAAGATGCCGGCTTTTCTCTGTCGAAAATACCAGGCCCAAAAAGCTATCAGTGACCATATATAAAATAAGTTTAATATTTTTTTATCCACTAATTTTTCAAAGTGTTGCATTATTGTCTTTTCCGCTTGAAATTTAGACGAATTTCCACGTTTTAGACTTGATATTTTGAAATATAGAGACATATTTTGGGGATTATGTCCATCCGTCTATCTCTCTGTGGTACAGATAACTTAAAAAGGATTTCAGCTAGATAGATGAAATTTGGTGTAATGTCTGTACACCATATATGAAGATTTCTATGAAGTTTTGGACGAATTTCTTTTAATTGAAGTCTGCCTGTCCTGATGTTTGAATACAGAGTAACACGATTACTACAAAGCGAAGAGACATAGATCAAATTCTGTACAACGATTTCACTTTAACTTTGTAGACGCCTGTCCAAGTTTGTGTCAAGACTAAGAACGGGTTGACGGGCTGTTCACTTGTACTTTAAGAAAACATATAGGTGTGATAACTCAAATAGGGAAAGACTTCAATTTATCAAATTCGGTACGAAATATTGTGACTACAAGTGTAGTTTTATATAAAATTTTCGTTTCAATCGATTGACAAAAACTTCTCTAAAGGACAAATTCGTTTTTCGTATACTATTAATGCATGCGTGGGTTTAATAGCCAGAAAGGAAACAACGCATTCAGTAAAAATTATAAATTTACGCCAAAAGATAATTATTTATAAATGTTGTGAGCCACTATCTTGTTAGGAATTTCTTGGCATAAGAAGCTTATCAAAGAATATACGAGAAAGATTTGGGTAGACCATTCCCAATGTTTATTTAAATAATCTTCTATCTACAATTTTTCATTCATAATTTATAATCTTGAAAATTGCCTTTTTTTCGTATCCATTAACATTAGTATGAAGTTGAATTAATCGTTAACTGATAATTAATTTTTGTCAACTTTGAAATAATATGGAGGGCATTCTAAAGATAGTAGGGTACAAAATTTCTAACCTTAGTTTATAAGGCAAGTGACGAAATATTGCTTCTACATTTCTAACTTGAAAAGCATGAAAAAAAAACTAATGAAAATCATAATTCATTCTTCAATATTCAAATATTAATTCGAGTTTTTACTAAATTCAAGGTAATTATTACTTTTCCTTGCCTTTCCCGGCCGATGCACCATGAAAAATATATATATATTCTTTCCTATTTCGATATCAGTATTTTAATAATCAAAACACAACCAGGCTTCCAAAATCCAAATCAACAAGAAGCCAGACCGGAAGTCTCACGAGCGTAGGTGAGGAGCCAATGGAGCTCCAAACGTGGCGGATTATCGCCATTTCAATTCAGTTTTTTCCACAAAGGTAATTATCAATAAATGTTGTGAACCACTATCTTATTAGGAGTTTCTTGGTATAAGAAGTTTGTTAAAGAATATACGAGAAACTCTTGGGGATATCATTCTCGCTGTTTATTTAAATAGTTTTCTATATACAATTTTTCATTCATAATTCATAACCATAAATGTTATAAAATCTTCCTCA
>JAOUZG010022949.1:3413572-3426241 GCA_026289955.1 Argiope argentata
TCATAGTAGATAAGACATGTGGCGAGATATTGCTTCCAAATTTTTAACTGGAAAAGCACGAAAAAAA
Source organism: Argiope argentata (assembly GCA_026289955.1). NCBI lineage: Eukaryota > Metazoa > Arthropoda > Arachnida > Araneae > Araneidae > Argiope > Argiope argentata. The sequence goes on from JAOUZG010022949.1 coordinate 3,413,640, forward strand.
TATTGATGAAAATGATTATTTTATTCAGAAAACGATAATGTTCACCGTCAACTAACACGAATCTCAGATGAATCCAAGATGAGATATATGCGCGTCAGTTTGCTATGCCACATCTCATGATCATGAATTGATTTCTTTCGCAAAAGGAGCAATCCTATTCTGACTCTCTTACAGTTTTGGCCAGAGAGGAAATGCAAACGTGGCACCCCCATTTATCATTCAGCGGAGCGGAAAGCCACCAAATCAGCTTAATGAAGCTCAATGGGGGAGTCCCATTACCGAAAGAAGAGAGGAAAATGATTCGACTCGGAGAAGTCTGGAATCATGAGGCAATGCTCTCTGATTTCGAAAATATTTTTATGTCATTTGCTTTCATTGGATTGAATGGGACTGTTAATTGGTTTATCGGATTTTGCGATCTGTTTTGAAGTTGCCCAAAAGCTATTTTGAAATGACAAGTTGGTATGAAAAAATCTGTCTCTGAATTCTATTCAACATACTTCAATGCCTGGGGATCGTTGGGTCAGAGGGGATCGTTCTCTGTTCCAGGTCTAAATTACGATCTGAGAGGAATGAATGAATGAATTTGCATGAATGAAGTCCGCCCCCTAAAAAGGGTTGTGACGTGTGAGTAGCTAAGTCGTACTCTTGACCCTAGATGGTAGTGTTTCTAAAACAAAGAGGCACATATCCTAGGCTTAAATCATCTGCTGATTGTATTAGCGGGGGCTTGTACAAGGCAAGTGCCATTAGTCACAACAATATCTTTATCCCTAATATTCAACTCTTAAGCAATAAGAAGGGTATGCCTGATTTTTTTTCAAGCGATAACTCTCCGAAAATAATAACATTTAAGTTAGAAACTGTAAAATGGAAATCCAATGTTTTGTAAAGGAAACTATTACTACTCAATACAACACGATTCGGCGATTGTTTATCAATTTGTAAACCGTTGTCCGTTGAATAATTATGAATAAAAAACGAAACTCAATTAAGGCAATTTATTAATTTCATCTGCAAATTCCAATTAACATCATTTTCCCCCTTACAATTATTAGGCATTTCATGAGTATTTAAATAGTTGGTGAACTTTTCAACTATTTGGCGATGAGATTTCACAAATTGTTAATCTAAATAACGATTAATGGAATGCTTAACTTAGTTTAGTTTAGTTATATTTACGCCACGGTGTAAAGTGATACTAGGACTATTTTGGGATGAAATTCATAATTTTGAATTGTGGTCAGATGACGAGGCCGATGCTTGAGCCGACATCCCCCGATCGGGTCTCGCCATATTATTCATTATATGTTCCTCCTGGGGCACCTCGAAATGTGTATGAAATGCTTCCGGCATGGTTATTGGATCACACCACCCTGGAGGATGCACTAATATAGGATGGGGTAGGCTCTCTCCATCGATGATGGGAAGTACTTCCTACGAGAAGGGTTGCACCGAGGCCGGTGACGGTTCTTAGGACACAACCACAGTCCCTTCATACGTTTGCCTGATACTGATATTGGAATCAATGTTAGTGAAATATTAAAAAGAAAACGAAGATGCACTAGAAGACTAGTAGTGAATTTTCTGGATTCATAGACACACCAGAAGAAGTATGGAAGGGAATAGATAATATACCTGAAATAAAGAAATTTACGAAAGTGCCTGGCTTGAATGTTCCGATTTTTAGCAAACTAAATACAAATCCAAAGTCATTAAAGGTTTTTGAAGAAATGTTGAACATGAATTTGGGAATTAATATAATTATCCATATCAATAAAGTAATTTTAATACACAATATGAAAAAATTATAAAATGAAACAAGTTTTTTAAAAAATAAAACTTAAATGATTGTTTCAAGCCCGAATTTTCGCTATTAGATCTTAACAGAAGGGGTTAAAGGGTTAATTTTATGCATCAAATTGCGTTGACATTCTTCACGTAATGTGATGCTTAAATTGCATTACCAAACATCTTAATAAAAGCCTACACTTGTTTTAAAAATTGATAGAATACAGAAGAAATAATGACCGACAGCTAAATTTGTATCATTAAATTTAATTTTTATAACAAAGGGGAATTAATTTTTATTCAATAAAATTTTTAGAAATTAGTGTAGGAAAAAGCAAAAAATGTATCTAAATTTTTAATAAATGAAATTCCAAAATCAATCCAAAGGTACTACTTTACCAATCAATTTTTATTTGAAACTAAATTAACAGATCTTGGCAGATATATTAGCGCATAAGACCTGACATAGGGATGACAATCTTCCCTGTGATTTGATCATCCTGAGTTCGAATTTTGTTGTTCTCTACCCTGTGTTCTATCCGTGAGGTGAGTGAAAGAGCCCCCCCCCCCCCTGTAAAAAGGGGTTATGCAAGCATCAATGTGCATAATTAGTTATAATTATCTTCATATGAGTTCAAAGTCAGACTTCTGACCTCTGAGCTACTGTACACTCAGCTTAACTTTTCATTTACCGAATTGTGTTGCTATAAATATTGCAACATTTTCTCACCAGTAGTTAAATTTCCTTGCAGAAGAATTCCAGAGCATCTAAGACATTTTTTAATAATTAGCAACATCTTAAATCATTTAATTATGAATTAAAAATTTTAATTCCTATTTTTAACTTATATTAACTTCTAGCTATTATGCTTACATTCTCCGTGTTCTTCAGAATACCACTTGAAGAAATAATAATAGCCATATTTAAATGGTACTTTTAAGCGCTGTCTGTAAATAAAGGGTTAAAACGAAGACGGGTTGTCAGTGGCGCTTCTGAAACGGCTATAAGAACAACAACTGATATGTTAGCTCCCATGCATAAAGACATCCACACAGACGCTATATTTCATTATTATTGTAAGTAAAGAAGTTATTTCAGGATTTTCAAAAAAGTTGAATTTCTATAAACATGCGATATCAATAATTTTTTTAAATATTCATTAATATGCGCATTTAATATAAATCTGAAAAATGCATTGTGTTTTTAATTAAAAAAACATTTTTAGTTTATTACAATAAAATCGCTTAAAGGAATTTTGCCATGTTAAATATAATGTAAACATTTCATATTTTGGTTAAAAGAAATTGTGAGATGTAAAATATCCAGGAACTAAATTTCCATGCGATTCAGTTCACGAATTTTCAGAAATAACCGAACTTCCGTAGATATGGTTAAAAAAGCCTTTGACAAATTCCCTGAGGCTATGATTAGAGAGAAAAATTTAATTTTTTCCCTTTCATGTGAATGGAATCACAGTCAATCCAATTCTGCGTATCAGAAAAAAGGGAGAAAAACTTAGCTTTATGATATTTCAGTTGTTTTTTTAGTTTTTATCTTTTTTTTACAATGGAAGTGAAAGAAAGAATTTCGATGCAAAATTCGAATTATAGAAGCATAAAAGCGCTCCGGGACCTCATTATGCGTTGATTTTCCGGCGAAGTACGATTTTGCGACGAAAAAAAATGAGGAATTTTTTTGTGTGTGTCTAGAGAAATTTCTTTTCGAAAGTTATATTTCTTCGGCGGAATTTTATTATAACTTTTTCTTCAATAATGCATTTTTGATTTTGAATACTTTTAGGAAATTCTTTACAAGAACTTTTCAAAAATATTTTAAGGTGACGAGAGGGTTGAGAACAATTGTTTAAGAAAGTCCTATTTTTACTTTTTCGAATATGTATTATAGAAAAAGTATAGTGTTTTTAATTTTATGAAACTAGATGTAAATTTTTTTTAAATATTTGTAAATAACTTTTTTTATAAAAAGTAATTGTAATGTAATCGTGCGTGAGTGAAAAAAGATTGTTTTAAAAGGGAAGAACGCCATATTTGACTAATTGGGCGATGTGTTGGCGACATAATGAGCTCACAAACGGTTTTTACTACACTAAATGCGCAGTGGAAGCTAAAAAATAACGATTACGTTCTAGGAAATGTTGGAAAAATTTCCACCCGTGTCTGGAGCGCTCGTGCTGTTTCTGCAATTGCCCCGTCCACTTTAGAGGGTCGCTATATAAGGCAAGTCTTTTCGAGCACCCCGATTTCAAAAAACACATTTTTAGGAAACGATCGTTTGCCTATCTGTCAGTGAGAGTGATAACTAAAAAACACCTTGAGTCAAATAGTTGAAATTTGGTATTATTTATAGCATTCCGTAAAAAATTTGCGGTTTTTTGCTTGTCCAATAAAATTTTTGTTCTTATAAGCTCGCAAAAATTGCAAGAACATACTACCATGCTCAAAAAGTTTCGGAACTGTATGAAGATTCCCCACATCTAAGCACATTTAGTAGATTATATAACTCATGGTAGTCTGAAGATAAACTATGGGTTGTAAAATAAGAGAATTTAAAGTTCGAAATCATATTCCGTTGAAATTAAAACGTGTAAATGGATCTGATTACTTTAAATTCATTAGACAAATGAACTCGCTTCACAATGGGGTGGAAAATTTGGTGAGGATGTTGTGGAAGAACATCTGACCAGGGTTTAAATTTATGATGTCTGTCCCAAAATACCCCTCGGGTTTCTTCGAATTAAGACTCAAATATAATAAAAATAAAACAAAAAAGAATAACAGGTGATTGATTTGAGAGTCACTGCAGTTTCATATTATAAAACTACATTTAGTGCATGTGCGTAGTGAGTAAATACAGGCATTCAAAACTTCCCTTCGACATAAAGGCTAACTCTTCCTGTATTTCTTCGTCACAATAAAGATTCGGTTTTCAATTCCCTCTTGGCGACACATTATTTGTCAAAACATCGAATTCAAAACTTCGACAGCCAGAGTATGATGTGAATCTCCCTTGCATGTCATTTTTTAAGTTTTCCGCTAATAAATACCTTTTTCGAGAGGCGACAATTCGCAAGTTCCGAAGAAGTGCAGTAACGAAAGCAATGAAGAATCTGGCGAGAAGTTTTGATATCTGCATTTTTATCTTTGATTGAAAGTTTTTTTTTAAGTGCGTAACTGCTATGGCTTCCTTTGAAGAAAATAAAAGCTAAATAAATGGGCTATAACTGTCATTACTCTTCCAAAATGCAACTAAATACGGAACGGTTCAATGAAAAATTTATGATCATAAGAACCATATCAAATGTAAGTTACTGTTTAATTTTGCATTGCCTTGCGCACAGGGTAGGTAGAAATAAAAAAAAGCACCAAATCCAAAGCAAATGTGCTGCTTGTGTTATGAATGCAAAGAAACTTGAATCATATTTTTATATAGATATATATTATTACCAACTGGTAATGTTGCTTCCCGGCAAGAATATTATCATAAGAAAGACCATTTCATGATCAGCTCTGTTGCGTGCAGAGCGAATAATCTCGGACCTTGGCGACTATTTGGTAACGAATTTTTCGACTTTGGCGACAAAAGGGATATTGCTGGAAAGGTCGAGAATTTTAACGAGCTGTCCCAATAGAAACTGAGAAGCACCCTGATTGTTCTAGGCGCACCTTTTGGGAGCAATAAAAGGCCAGGAGTTTCAAGCGGTAGGGGGAATTGAAGCGAAGTCAGAGGCGTATACAAGATTTGAATCTTCGAAAAGAAAGGGAGGCAACAATGAAGCACCAGCGTTGTGTGGAGTTCAAGCGAGTAATGAACTACTGTGTGCCAAATCCTGTTGTCTACTATGGAAGCAGCCTCGGGTCGTGTGTGGAGTAGCTAGTTGTATGGTAGTGAGTCGGCAGCTAAAGTGAGGAGACAGTGGGAACTTCAGCCTTTTAGAGAGACGGCAGAGTGAAGCTCCAAGAATCCACTCTCCTGCTGGATTGTGTCTGGCCATTTTGTATGTTCTGATCAATTTCTATGTGACCTATTGTTTGCTTTAGTGTGCTGCTGTGTTTTCGTCTCCTCTGTACATATCTGACGTCTGCATATTCATCGTCTTTGCTTTAGTGTTATCGAGTCAAATAATTTTCGTTGCTGTTTTCTACTGAGGACTGCTGATTGTCTTTACGTCATGCATCATTACAAACAAATCTGGCGATCCGTAACAGCATTTAGTAAGATATATTTTGATCGGAACAAATAATCGCTTCTATTCATCCTAAAATCTTTTTTTTTCTGATCTTTTAGATCATCAAGACAACATACGACTTTCAATATCTTGTCACTTCTGTTGCTTCGGTTTATCTTGGTTTTCTTTTCCAAACACACGAAACTCATTTCACAGCTTTAGGGTTCCATCAATCTTTAACTATCAGGGGATGAAAAATAATTCCAGACCATTCTAAAATCCTCCTTTAAAAGATTAACCATCGTTTTGTTGTACCCATTTTAGCTGAAATTGAACTTATGGTCATTCCTTTCCTTTTATGTTTCTTTTCTATGGCGGCACCTCAAATAAGTAAATTCGAAAGTGAGAATTTGTAGCGGAGGTAGATGTGTGCAATTCTAGTTCTAAAACTTCAATTCGCATTCATTGGTCGGATTCATTTAATCGAATAAACCGTAAATTTCAACCCTCAACAGTCATGCGAAATGAGATCTGTCACATCTAGGCATGCAGGATAACTTATTTTAACAACAACATCAACAAACAATATTTATACGAACAATCCTTTATGAACAACAAACAATATTTATACGAACAATATTTTATACAATAATAAATAATATTTTATACAATAATAAACAATATTTATAACAACAATTCTTAACAATATTTTATACTAACCATATTTATATTTATTTCAACAAGCAATATTTTAGACGAACTGTAGATGTAGGAAATCTATTAAATACGGTATATTAAAAGATATGTTGCCGTTGTGATGTTTTTTGGAATATTTTTTGAATGAAAGCTATGATTCTATTAAAATAGGATCATATCTAGCTGCCTTTGGCGATCGGTTCCTTAGCCTATTTTATTGACTTTTTCAATGTTAAATTATTATTTTTGTTGGATAAAACTGGAAAACATAAATTCAATTAGTATATAACAAATAAAAAAAGTAACTATATTACGAAAAAAAAGCGGAAGGAATTCCTTCTCCTGAATTCAAGACTGGTAAAAAAAAAAAAAAAAAAAACGCGAATTCTGTTGCATAGATTGAATTCCTTCTTGGCATTAAAAAACAGTTGTTGTTGTTTCTTAAGTTCTAAGTTTCTAAGTCGTTTCTTGTTCAGTTATTTTAAGCCGAATGAGGGTCTCTTGTTTTAATGGCAACGCCAACTAGGACCCAAGAGTAAGAGTTGTACCAATCACTCATCACATTCGCTTGTACAGCCCCTTTTTAAAAGTAGCCCATTCACACATATTACAGTTAGAGCACAGAGGAACAACCTTGTCCGAACCGGGAATCGAACCCGGGACGCCCATATTACGGGGAAGACGCTCTACACCAGGATGCACAACAATAGTTATTTAATTTACATTATTTTAGAAATCTTTTACATCATGTTTTCTATAATGTACATTTTGCGAATTTTGTCTATATTTTTATGTATTCAATTATGTCAAAGAAAAGTGCAATAAGACGCATTATTAACGCGTTATTATTAAATATTAAATAAATTCGGGCATGGATACCGATATATTATGAATTAAATGAAATAAGTTAATAAAATTATATATTTTACGCTTAGTCAGTAAAATGAAAAAAAAATCATTATTTACTGATTAAAATTTAAAATAATTAAAGATAAAATAAATTCAGTTTATAAAAAGAAGTGCCTCATTATATACACTCTTTAAAAACCTGCAAATGGCCCCAGAATGTCTTTTTGTATACCTTAGTAATTAAGGTCTTTGGAAAATTAGTTAGATCTTTAGAAGGGTTTAAAAATGCAAATGCAATAGCATTCCTTAAGATATCTAAATATTTAAAATCATTCGGAAAGTGAAAAACAACAATCTCATGATTAACTACTGTACAGATTTCATCAATTTTTATTTGTGGTAGATTGTGGTTTTTATCAAGGTCCCTAAATGAGCCATAGTTGGGAACCTATTTTTCACCAACTACATTCGATAGATATTGCAAAATAAAGCCTTGAAAAAATATCAACCCTCAAAAATATGGATTAAACTATAGTCATATCTCATCCATCAGAATGTTCTAATTTTAAATTATTTTTGAATTATAAACAGTTTTCTTTCGATGTGATAAGATATTGGCCACAAATCTAAATAAATATGGTTAAATTAATGTTATAAATAGGAAGGAAATGCTAGAGAAGGTTTCCGAAAGTGACTTATAACTTTTGAAATTTAGCTTCATTCCAACGAGAGTAAAATTTAAGAAATGGGAAACGACAAAAAAAAAAACGACTTTTGCCAAAAAATGCAATTATATTTAAAATAGCTTTCTAATCTTGCTTCAGAATCATATCCTGAATTCATTCATTTAAATAATATCCATTCCAATTGTTATTCCACTAGTTGAGTCAAAAAGTTTAAAGAAAAACATTTAATTCTAGTTGGAAAAATGATTTAAATAAAGAAAAAAAAATCTATCTTAATCTGTTTGAGTTAATAAATGCAAATTTTTGATGTCAGAACTATTGTACTCTTAATAAGTAAAATAATTTTGCATCGTTAATATTTTAAACAAAAAAAAAATCTCAACTGAAATTAAAATTGAGCCATTTATACAACTTTGAATATCAGAGTTTCAGATAAAAATATTTTAACGGCAAAATCGAAGAGGATACGTCTATCAACGGATCTCTGGAGGAAATGATGGCTTAAAATAATGAATATTCATAATTTGGTAGGTTTCAGTTGCAGAAAATTAGAAGTTTTTTTTAATTAAGTATTTTTTAAAATTAATTTTGGAAATATAAATTATATCAAAGTAATTAAAAAAATACTTCATAATTTTTTATAAGTTGCTTTTATTACTAATATTATTAATTCAATTGCTTTTAAAATAATTCATAATATAAAGATACTTCAATACTTTATTAAAAACATTATAAATATCAGTAACAAGGTACAAATTCCCAGACGCAGTTAAGTTAAAATTCATTAAAAAGTTAAAATTAACGTACATTTCAAACAAGTTTTATTTTATACACTGCAAAATTTAAAGTTTATCTCGTCAAAATAGACTGTTATAAAAATTAAAACGAAATGGATTTTTTTTCATTTTTCTCAATATGCTTTGAAAATATAGAAAACTAAAGTTAATTTGTATTATTAAACTAAAAGAAAGTCACGAATGTATATATCATATTAAAAGAAATTACTGAATGCCAAATATTAAATTTAAAACTTAATTTTTAGAATAAATTTTATTTTATACACAAGAAATGTTTAAATGAATTGTTTATTACTTCTAAAAAAAGATTTTACATGCTATTGTTATTTTAGGAAATTAAATTATAAAAAAGGGACAAAGAGAATATTTGCAGATGAGAAGAGAAAAATTTTAGCATTGAAATGTAAATTTTTAGCTCATTTTCATTGTTCACTTAAAAATAATTTGCTTTACTCGTCTTACTTTTATTATAATATGATCTTTGTGATAAAAGCAAGCGATTTTATCTGAAAATATTCTCAAAAACGTATTTATTTTCTGATAAAAAATTATCGTTTGTATAAAATAAAAAGAGTAAATATTTCTTTTTAATAATTTATTATTTATTTAAAATAAAAAGCCAGATAAAATTGCCATTTGCCTGAAAGAACAGAAACATTTTTCAGTCCAAAATTTACGTATAATTCTAATCAGCTTCTGCAATTTTCCTTTTAGTTTAAATAAATAATTTATTATTTTTGTGTCTACATTTGCTCCAGTTTATATATTTTGGTTTTCCTTATAATAAAACCAAAAACAAATTATTCATGGTATATTTTATTCTCTTTCTTTGTTTGTTTATGTCAAACAAAATTGCATTACTTATAATCGAATGATTTTTTAGAAATCCTGCAACTTGATTTATTATCAAAATTGTTTCTGTTTAATTAAAATATTCCTGTTTAATTAAAATTCTTTCTTTATATTTTATTTTTAACCTTACATTGATAATTGTAATCATTGAGATGTTTCATAGAGACCAAATAATCTCAATACAGGTGTAGAAATATAATTCATGACTAGCAAAGATTCTTAAAATAGTTTATTCAATAATATTAGCTTTCAACTTTTATGTTTAAGCTAAAAGCAAATATTATTGAATAAATTTATATAAATTTAATAAAACATAATTGAATAATATTGAATATCAATAATATTAATGGAATATTATTGAATATCAATAATATTAATGGAATATTATTGAATATCAATAATATTAATATCAATAATATTTAATAAAGTATTGTTGAATAATATTATTGTTTGGTAATAATGATTTAAGATCGTATTCTATGGCCTTAACGCATCTTTGATTCTAAAAATGGTATTTCTTCCTTATTTTTAGAAACATTTTGTTAATTTTTTTTTAAATAAACAACACAAAATAAGTTATCAGTAAGAACAAGGAATAACTTTATAAATACATAATAAATTTAATCCCATTCAAATAATAAGAAACTTATCAGAAAAAGCTCTTTCTTTATGAATAATACGAAATATATGAAAGATTTACAATTATAAAAAAATATCAGAAAAATCCTTTTTTATAGGAAATAAATAAATGCTAAAAGATAACTATCTACATCTTAGAGAAATGTTCTGTCATTTCATCATCCTATCGATAATTTTGATTCTTTCATTCATTATCACAAAATAAAAGGGAATTCGTAGTTAATAAGGCCAATAACATGTGAAGCTTAAATGTAATCTTATCTTTCCTTATTACAGACTTTAGGTAACCAGCCGATTCGCTGGTGATATTGATAGCATTTAATTTCAGTGAGATGTCTTAAGTATATTTTCAGGTTCATTACTACCTAAAAAAACTAATATTATTACTAAATTGCGTAATTTAGTTAAAATAATACGTTGACATTTGTTGACTGACACTATTCAATGACTGAACACATGTTCTATTGATGTACCAATTTTTTAAAAAATTTACGTTACTGTATTCTTTTTTTTTTGAACTTTGAGTTTTATATAGAATATTTTACGTCCCGAAAATTTAATTGGACTTCAAGGAAAACGATTAGTGCCTTTACAACATTTAAACGCAATAAAAAGTATCTAATTAATCCATTTATATTCGAAGCTTCAGTTCTCTTTTGTTATTTCATTTGTATTGCCATAGCAACAAGATAAAACAAATCTATGATAGAGATTCTGAACGTTTCATTGAACTTTCAGAAAATTTTATTTTTCATACAGTTTTCATAATATGAATATTGTATTAATTTCATTTTTATATTATCGAAAGAGGTATGGATATTAATAATACCAGATTATTAGAAATATGATTTTGTTATTCTGACGATGGAAGGAATAAATATCTGCTATCATATGAAGACTAAATTTTAGTGTTATAAATTCGAACACTGGTGAAATATTGGCAAGCATTTCTATTCCAGGAGTGAAAACATCTTATTTTAAACCAGAGAATAATGTATAAAGAAAAAAATAAAATATTAATTCTTTATTAAAAAACCATCCGAAAGTTTTTTGAAAATTGTTTTCCCTCTATAGTATTTGGATATGGCAACACATTTAGAAACCAATCAGAAATCTACAAAATTTCAAGAAAAAAAAATTATACTTTTGTTCAGCAAATAAAAATATTATTAAAAGTCATTCTTCAAACTTATATTTTATTAAGTTTTATATTCGAATTTTACTGTTCAAACAAATTATGTATAAAGTAAAATATTTAAAATTCGAACATAATTTTTGTTGAAAGAAAATAATAGCATGATATATGAAGGTAATTTTTATAATCACATTTTTATTTATATATGGATAATTATTTAACACCTGATAGTAAATAAAAATATTTTTAGGCATTTTATTTTTAGGTATTAACTATTTTATGTAAAATAAATTAATTTTTTTAAAAAATAGAAGTAAGTTTCAATACTTTTTCAATACTTTATATTTCGAAAATCAAGTTGACAATTTTTGATTCCCGTTGTATTATTAATTAAATGAAATTCCAAAATTTAATCTTTATCAAAAATGTTACCCATTTCGGTAGTTATACAAATTTTATTTATTTATTTTTATCAAAAATTAATAAAAATTGTAAGCGGTAAAAGAATATAACAGTACCAATTACTTTTATAAATATTTGAATATTAAGTTAATCGATCTGTGTAATGTAAAGACTTAAATCCTCAAATGCACGAGTTTTAAAATTCTAAAGCAAGAAAACAAATGTTCTGATTTCAAAATTTCCCTTACTCGAGATGTTATATTGTATAATTCTCACATATGACCTTGACAAGAGAGACGCAGGAATTCTTTAAAATATGTTTACATCATCAATCTATACCTTCTCCCAGCATGGTGATTTGATGACGCAGTATATTTACAACACTTCATCTGGTTTATTAATTAGAAAAAGTGAAATGGGATCAGGAAATAAGAGAACATTTTAGAATTAAGTTACTATTGTCCAAATTAAGACAAAACTTTGGAAATTGATTACAATTGAAACTATTATATATATATATATATATATATATATATATATATATATATATATATATATATATATATAT
>JAOUZG010022949.1:3435842-3446108 GCA_026289955.1 Argiope argentata
TGCCATTGTTAATGGTATTCATAGCTTTGCCATTGTTAATGGTATTCTTAACTTTGTCATTGTTGAGGCATTCTTGGCGTTTTCATTATTGACGGCATTCTTGGCGTTTTCATCATTAACAGCATTCTTGGCGTTTTCATCATTGACGGCATTCTTGGCGTTTTCATCATTGACGGTCTTGCCATTTTCATCATTGACGATCTTCTTGCCATTTTCATCATTGACGGTCTTCTTGCCATTTTCATCATTGACGGTCTTCTTGCCATTTTCATTATTGACGGCATTCTTGGCATTTTCATTATTGACGGCATTCTTGGCATTTTCATTATTGACGGCATTCTTGGCATTTTCATTATTGACGGCATTCTTGGCATTCTCATTATTGACGGCATTCTTTTCGTTTTCATTATTGACGGCATTCTTTTCGTTTTCATTATTGACGGCATTCTTTTCGTTTTCATTATTAAAGGCATTCTTTTCGTTTTCATCGTTAACGGCAATCTTGGCTTTGCCATTGTTAACGGCAATCTTGGCTTTGCCTTTGTTAACGGCAATCTTGGCTTTGCCATCGTTAACGGCAATCTTAGCTTTGCCATTTTCAACTGCATTCTTAGCGTTTTCAACGTTAACGGCAATCTTAGCTTTGCCATTGTTAACGGCAATCTTAGCTTTGCCATTTTCAACTGCATTCTTAGCGTTTTCATAGTTAACGGCAATCTTAGCTTTGCCATCGTTAACGCCAATCTTAGCGTTTTCATCGTTAACGCCAATCTTAGCGTTTTCATCGTTAACGGCAATCTTATAGTTAAAAGTTTTAATGGTATTACATAGTTTTAAACGAACAATTGGAGTCGCTCTTATGAAATGTAGTCCTCCTGTCACTGAATTCTGTTAAACCAACAAATCATTGCAAGTTTTACAACAACTTCAAAATTGTCACCTCAGATACATAATTATTTCAAAATTTCAAATCTTTGTTGTAATAAAAAAATGCAAAATCTTATAAATATTATTAAAAATAATAATTTAATTTTAAATATAAATTTTTAGAAAGGAAAGATGAAATTAAATCATCCATATCAATAACAAACGAAACAATTTCAAGGAATATTATCTATAGAATAAGATTGAAAAAAGCTGTGTGTGCTCAACCATTTTAACAAATATGTTGATGTAAAATCAAAAATAGTGTACAAGAGAGTCAAAATATAAAATTTAAATTTCTTTGAACAAATATATTTTTTAATGCATCTACACTCAATTCATGAAAAATACTTAAAGATGTTGTTTCTGTAGTGAAACTCACAAATGCATTTACCACTTGTGGGGATGTGGCACCCCCATTAACATCTGGGTACCATCTAATGATTGAAGTCCTTTTCTGGGGGTGCTGAATAATTTGTAGTCGACGAGAAGTGTTGCAATGTCAGTCAATAATGCGAGGAAAAAGCTTAGTTATTTTGGTGTATTTTCTGTATTATTCAACTGAATTGTTGTATTTCTTGGGAAAAATTACATAAACTCAGTTTTATAAGCTTATTCTCTGGGGCTAGCTAAGAAAAATAGGCTTCTAAGTGTGATCTTCGACAAGTTAACCGATTAAGAGGTGAGAGGAGATAGAAGTTTTCGATTATTTTTTGTGTGTGTGTTGTAAGAAAATTAACCTTGAAAGAGAAACATCAAATTACGAAGTTTTAAGTATTAAAATAATCAATCGTCATAGAACGTAATAATAGCTTAATAGGACCTAGAGTAAATTTTAAAAAGTAAACATCAATTTAATTTTCTATTTCCATTAAAAAAATTGAGTAACATTTTTGTAATTTCTCTTAGACATGTCTTATATCAAAGGAAATAACTGGTAAAATTTCAAAGGGGAAGGATTTTTCAAAAAAGATCTGTAAGTACTTTTTTTTTGAACAATCAAAACTCTAGGACAGAGAAAAAACGGTCTTGCTTTAAAAGTGTAATCTTGCAATATTCAAATGGTATTGCCATATTAAATTTATTTTGAAAAAAGTTATAGCTAATTTTTTTTAAAAAAAGAACCACATTTTTGTCATTAACTTTTTTCTAAAAAGGAGCGTAATTGTTATCCTAAAATTAGATGAGAGAAAGACTCAAAATCATCAACATATCGTGAACTTCCAATTTAATCTTTTCCAATTGCTTTAAAAAATACATCTGATAAAATTAAACTACTATGTTTTATAGCTCACTGTAAAAGCATTTTTAATGCTTATGACTTTATAATTCATAATTTTTCTAACATCAATAATTTTTTATTTAATTCTGAAATACCATGTTAAAACTTTAACCCTCTCACAGCCTTATCAGGTAATTTATTGGTCTTTCTGGATAGGCAGCTCAATAATTTAATCCATTTAAATTTCTGTTATCAATTTTTTCTACATTTCATTATTTTTCGCAGCCATTCGACTTTATTAATATCTCTATAATCATTAATTCCTGTCCGTTTTTAGCCCACTTCGAAACATGTTCGTTTATTCTTTCTCTATATCATAGTAGAATCATTTCATCTTTGTGATATTCAACATATATATATCACATTTTATGATAGCCGACATATTTATGGGTACTTAGTATTATGACGTCTTCCCCAACGATCGCCAACAGTTTAGTAACTCATTGGCGACGGATTTAAATTTGGCGATAAAGACCAACGGATTGCACCATTGCCGGATTGCCTTAATTAGCGGTTTGGCAACTCATTGGCGAGGACTTCAAATTTGGCGATAAAGTTGGACAATATATGAACAAAGGCTTAATTTTTTTGTCTTCTATGTATGAGGTCAGTGAAAAAGTTAGTTACATTGTTGAGAAAACAGAACATGACTTAAATTTTACAATAAATTGATTTGTATCTTAAAGTTCCATTTTATATGTACTTTTCAGCATAATTACCTCCGTTATTTAATCATTTGTCGAGGTGTGGTACAAGTTTTACCGATGCCATCTGATAGAAATCTTGTCCAATTCCCAATAATCATTCTTGGGTTGCAGATTTCATCTTGTCATCTGAGTGGTACCAACATTTTCAAAGCTCTTTTGCATCGGATAAAAAAATGGAGGTCGCCGGTTGAAAGATCTGGATCATAAGCAGTGGCATAATTGGATTCACAATTATGCCGCTTCTCCCATAAAAAAATATCACTCCACTCAATTCTAATTTGGACGCCACTTGCAGCTGTCGAGACATGTTCAGTCAACAGAATTCTACATCATTTGGCCAATTTTTGCCAAATTTCATTTGGCGAAATTGCAAATTATTTGATGATTTTACTCTTGCGCCCAGATAACGGAAAAGCGACTCTAAAATTATAATAAAATCGTTTTAGAAAGTACTTTTATATTGTTATATTTTAGTTAAAGTCGTTTATTAAACTTTGTATTATGATTTGGCTATACAGTGGAACTAAATGTAATTGAATGTTTGCTATATCAAAGACAGCTAATAGAAATAAGAACGACAAAAATATATAGTATATATAATGAAATTAACTGTGACTATATATTAAACAAACAATTATCTCTTAATTCTTGAGAAAAATCGCTATACAAAATTCCTTTTATATATTTCCAAGAACCCCTAGTTGCATGCAAGTAAGAGCGCTCAGGAATTCCCAGAATTTATATAGGAATTCCTCACTTAGAGAACAAATTAAATGTTTACGAAATTCTTAATAAGGTGAACTCTTCTTCTCGAAGATCGTCTGCCAAGATTTTCCTGTCTAATCCTGTTACTAAGTTGCCCTTAGAGACCGGGGGTCTGCTGCTTCATTAATTGAACGCACTATTAGCTAATTTGATGGAAGTTTCTAAGCGTATTTGTCGATTTTGCATTCTGAGATCGTGTGTTAAAGGTACTATTTTGCTCATTTAATATCGTTTGGATTGAGGAGATTAGATCGAAGAAGTTGATACTTTAATATAATTATTAAATCTTTTGAAGTAGTCGAAATTTTAGTACATAGTATAAATACAATATTATAAAAACAGTGAACTTATAATTTGCGATAACAGATTTTTTTTATCATCTGAGAGCATTATTATTTTTTAAGTCGTCATTTATCTGAATTAATTTAAATCATTAAACAGTTTTAACCGGTTTGAAACAATTACGTGACTATTAAATTTCGCGTTCGTCGATATTTAAAAACTGTTTTTAATCTCTTAATCGGTCAAGCCCCAAACCCTTTGCCTTAAACCTTTTTTTTATGTTTTTTTTTTTGAAAATAAGTTTGAAATGGTCACGTGACTATATTATTGTACAATCTGTAATTTTTAGAAAAGCAGTGTTTTTCCCCCAATTGAAAATTTTCTGAACATTAAAAAAGTGTACTGCTCAGAAATCATCTAGTTGGTGTACAGTGAGAAAATAAACCTGCCCGACGACGCCGTTATACCATAAGAAAAAAAGAAAAAGAAATAGCAAAGCACAACCTTAGCGTTCATAGAATAAAACACTCGCAAGAAGATACTAAATACACCCAAATAAAAAAATCTTTATTATATCGCAGCAACAGCATTTAGATTTCAGCTAGAGAGCTCGCTCCATGATCAATACTTCCAAGAGAAAATAGAATAATATTAATATTTTTCACATCCACTTGCATCGTTTCTGAGACAGAATATAAAATTTTTGTCAAGGCTTCAGAAATTTCAACTCCTAACGCTAACGCTTATAGTGACAAAATCACTTATAGTGACAAACTTAATGCTTACTTGGCGACAAAATCCTCATTTTGTCGCCAAATGATCGCCAAGTTTGAGTTTTATTGCCATAACATCCTTTAAGAATATTTATAAATCTCACTTGATTAGCATAAGATTAGACGCGCAGGAAAGTAATCTTACAGATTCGTAGCATTACCTTACCTCGTTTCTCATTTGCTTGTTTCTTTTTCCCGTCATTTCTCTTCCGAATTGCGCCAATGGACTCCAGTTGCGGTTCCATAAATAACGAGTAGCCGTAGGAATCACTCCTCGTGATTTATCCCCAACGAACCTGTTTCTGTTGGTATCTCTTTTCTTGATTATTTCTGCTGCCGATTGGTTTTCTCCGTTAACACACATGAATTTATCTTTTTTTAAAGATTGCATTGCTAGCAATCATGATTTTATCTTTGGAAGGATTGTTTGTGTGCGAATTTTCCAAGCTTCTTTTAATACCAACTGTTCTAAATCATCTAGAGAATTATTATAGTTTTAATAAAATACTGAAAATACATGAGTGATTTTGAAAACAAATTCTGTTCTTAGATTCTCTGCTTGAAATTTTGGAAAGAAAATATTATCTGAAGTCGAGTATTACCTTCAAAATGTTCTTCAAATGTAATACATTCTAAAAAGGGAAGATAACGTTGAATTTTTCAACGGATTACCGTAACCGGAAGACTTGCTAAAAGCTGCATTGGATTTGAGTAAGGGAAAAAGAGTATAAAAACAGAAATATCGAGTTTCATATGAGTTGCACTAGTAGCTGGGCAATTCTGAAACTTCAAGTAAGGGAAAAAATGGCTTTGGCAGATTTGAAAAGGCATTTTTTTTTAAAAACTTATAAATAGTTTTAAGTCCCCCACTCAAATGTATAAAAAATAATAAAAATGACAATGTATGTGGGCATGTAAGAACTTTCTCAACAAAACAGCTTGTCCTAAGTGTACCAAATATGGTACACTTGCAAGATTGTAATGTGAATCTCGGCCAGGTTTTTTTTGAGACTTTAATAAATTAAATAATTAATAAATTTGCAATATTTTTACTTTTTTTCAATGAAGATTTTAGGAAATAAAATAGACTAAAAATAATATTTTCATCATACTGAAATTTTAAAAAATTTCAACTGTACTCTTTATTTTAAAGAACAATTTTTCTAATTTCGATTTAATTTTAAGATGTTTTAAACATATTTTCCAATAGCATACTTCAATGAAGTGAAACTGAAATACTTTTTACGGTTTGCGAGTAATATCTCATCACGATTGGTTTTCTTCTACAATTAATGATCGAGATATAAATTTCGGGCTTATTTTTTTCCTTCATCAATAGGTTTCAGTAATAAAAATACTTTTAAGAAAAATTTTAAAATTTTGTTGTTTCTGCGATTACTATTTTTCTTCAGAACCAAACAATAGTAAAAAAAAAGCAAAGTGTGTCATTTTAAAATTTTATTGCACTTTTCTGTGATATTATTGGGTGTATAAAAATATCGAGAAGAAATTAGCAAAATGCACATTATAGGAAATATAATGATATAAGATTTCTAAAATTATGTAAATTACATATTTATTAAAAGCTGAGTTTTGAAAATATTTGTCAAGACGTCTATTAAAACTTTTTTACTTAAAATTTTTTATAGAAAATTAAATATCTATGCGTAGTAATAATAAAATCGTATTAATCTCTGTGAACCAACTGGTCACCATAGGTAGCTAGTAATGAATATAAGAAAAAGTAAAAATCACTGCATTAGCACTGCCAAAAAACAAAACAGATATGTAATATCTAAATATGAAGTATCTCGAATAGAATAATTGTATGGATGCGTAATGAAGTATTTGAAAATTCAACAGAAGTAGAAGTTTTGAAATAATTACCTGTACGGCAGTAAAACTCACATCCATCGATTGCTATATGTAATTTATAATTATATGAAAATCTGAATGCAAAATAAAATAATTCTTGGCTAAATGTTAAATCTATATATTTAAAAAAACCAAGTTGGTTAAAACGCCTTATTAGAAACATTGTTGAATGGCATTTTAGGCTTAATTCGTCATAATTTGCATAATTTTCGAAAAATTGTTTTTAGTTGCAACAGAAACAATAGCGAATATAAATATACCTATTATTGTAGAAGGGCTCCAGTGTATAAATTCAGCAACTAAAACACTGAAAAATATTATTGCGAATAACATACTTAAAAATATTTATAATTTTGTTTAAATGAGGGCATATTTAAATGGAAATAAAGTGGATATCAAAGGTTATTTTTTTTACCTTTAAAATCACGTAAAAACATTTTTTTTTGATATTATGCTCTAAATTTATTTAGGATATATATAAAAAACTTGATTCATTAGTTTTCAATCATGATACTAGTTTGAAAATGTATTGTTACGTTTTTTAGCGTAGCGGGTTCGAATTGAATGGACTTTATTTGAGGACAGCACTAACAAATTTATTTACAGCTATTTACAGGATGACTTGCGAAAGTAAAACTTCAGATAAAAACAATCCGTCAACAGTCACTTACAGCATAAATGCAATCCTTACCCACAATAAAAACAGACCACAAAACAGCTATCGTATAGCACAGTAAACAGTAAATCGCAGCGAGCTCAATATCACAGCGTTAACAGCAAACTTAAACATAGCTCAAGCGGGAAAAGTAATCCGCTTGTCCAACAAGGCGTTACTCCTTCGAGAGGAATTCTGCCAGACTCTGGCAACCCGTCTCTTATAAAGCCGAACGAGCGAGTGAGCACCCAAGAGCAACGCGACGCGGCGTAAATGATCTGGGGGCTACCAGAATATCCCCCCCGCCAAATCAACTCGGCTGGCACAAAGCTCCTCGTCAAACGTTATCAACGCTTTCTTCTTCGTCGCACTTCTACGGCGTTCGCCCGCTTATAACAATATTAATAATAGAAATTAAAGGAAATATATTAAAAGTTTGATTGTATTATAGTGAAACAAATTTCGTTAAAATCGAACAGGTCAACTATTATAGTGGATGCTGGATGACACAGTCAGCAGGGCTTTAATAAGGTCTCTTCTGACGCCAGCTAATCGTTGCTATTTTTTATTACAAATAATAACTTAAATTCATACAAAATTTCGAATATATTGATGACAAAACACATTCGTGACGTACATAAGCAATACACTGAAGTATTTACAACAAACAGCAGCCCTTAAATTATCATGTGATAACATTGCTATTTTTTAAGTCATTATTTGTGTTAATTTCATTAAGTAGTTTAAACCAATTTTTAAAAAAATCATGAAACTTCTAAATCCCTTTATATATATAACGAGAATTTTTTAAAACTTTCATTTTCAATATTTATAGCTGTCAAACAAAGTTTTAGAGCTCGATCGATTTTAAAACGAGAAACGTCTTTTGTCTAAATATCGACATAAGCGAGATCTGATCGTATTTGTTTCAAACACGTTTAAACTGGTTAATGACTTAAATTAAGAGAACTTAATTTAAGTCATTATAATGAACATGAATAATTTGGAAATCACGTTGGAAATCACATTAGCATGAATAATTTGGAAATCGCGTTGTAACTTTAATGGGCGATAAATCTCCAAACGCGACAGCCTCTGAATTATTTTCTAGTAGCCCTAAAAGCCAAAAATGGATATCTCAAAAGCGATAAACCGCCAATTTGTTACCAAAGCATTTTGAGACTTCATACACCTCAAACCCAAACAACATGATGTTCTCACAGGATGATAATTCAATATAGCAGATAAACGGAATGAATATAATTCACGAATGAAAATTACATAAAAAAAATACTCAGCAGCAATCGTTGAATTTTTCCTAACTTATAAAATAGAAAAAAATTATGGAAATAATGATAGGTACCGTTTGAGAGACATAGACGCGACCCGATTTTGGCATTGAATTTCAGTCATGTATACGGTGACCATATTTTTTCGGAGAAAATAAAGGACACTTGTAACGTGACATGAGGGGGGGGGGGTATGGTAATTTAAATTCGTGCTTAATAATTTTGTGTTAGGGGTGGGGGTTTGTGCGTTCGTGTGACTTCACAAATGTTAATTTGGGGTCTTCCAAGGTGTGACAAATTGTGACATGGGGATTGGGGTAGGCAGGGCCAAAATTATTCCAAATATTGAGATCATTTATGGACGCCTCCTGATAAAAAAAAAACTCCAAAAAACTTAGTAATTCAAAAGGTTTATTAAAACAATAGAAGCAGACATTATGTTCAACGAGTTTTAAATAAAGTAATATGTAAATATAGGATATTAAATAATTTATTGCTCATATTTTCCAGTTGTATGGATTTTTCGCAAAAATGCTGGTTCACGCTTCAAAAAGTCGTGAAATTCATTTTAAAGTTAAATTTTACAGAAAACCAATTTGAGAAATTCGATTTTGCGACGATTTCTCAAAATAAAGGACAATATGCTTATTTCAGGAAATAAATAAAGTTAGAGGACAGAGCCTTCAAATAAAGGACTGTCATCTGAAATAAAGGACGTCTGGTCACCGTAGTCATGTGTGAAAACACTAATGCCTTTTGTTTGTGGGACGCATATCTGATATTCTCGATTTGGCACGATTCCAACACAGCTTACTTAACTGCTGGAATGCTTGTTCCGTCTCTCTGCGGTTTCAACTAATCAACTGTTCGAAGAAGACTAAGCATCTGAACTTCCAATAATGAAGCCAAGGTCAAAGAAGCGAATTCAGCTCAATAGAGTTTTATGTCTACGCTCGGACAAAAACGTGGAATATTTCTAAATTATACATTTTGCAAAAATCGTTGAAAGAATTGTGGATTATAGAAATAAAAAAATTCCAATTCCACTTAAAGTATAATTTAAATAACACTTTATAATTCAAGGATTTCTCGAAAAATATGGCCCTAAATTTTATATTTACCATGAATAATTGTATTTTAATACATTATTGAATGTTGTATTGCAAAAGTATAAATATCTCGTTTTAAATTCTTGTAGTATATGAAGTTATAAAAAATTGATTATAATTTTGCATATCAAATATAAAAAAAGAAAGTACTGCCATCGTCAAAAAAATACAAGCTTGACGAATCACCACATTTTTTTTTTATTTTCCCAACAAATATATATTTTTTAAAATTATGTGTGATTGCCCATAAAAATGGCAATCAAAAATCGCAGATAAAATAAATTGAGGTATGGTGATGAAATTTAAAATGAAGCGATGGAATAAAATCGCTATTAAAAATAAAGATTGGTGTATGTATTTATATATGCGTATGTGCGTGTGTTCGCATGCATATAAGAGAGTGTGTGCGTGTGTGCTCATGCATATAAGAGTGTGTGCGTGTGTGCTCATGCATATAAGAGTGTGTGCGTGTGTGCAGGCATTTAAGAGAATATGTGCAGGCATTTAAGAGAGTGTGTGCATGCATATAAGAGAGTGTGTGCATGCATATAAGAGTGTGTGTGCATGCATATAAGAGTGTGTGTGCATGCATATAAGAGTGTGTG
>JAOUZG010022949.1:3447854-3479384 GCA_026289955.1 Argiope argentata
TATATATATATATATATATATATATATATATATATATATATATATATTGTATACAAGAAATAATTTTTTAAAAAAATCAATAGATATCATCCTGTATATTTTCCTACTTTTTTAATGTTACAAGCTTCATAACCCCTTTTTTCTGTTATAGACATGTTTCTTAATTAATTATGTAATTCTATTTCTTTTATGTCCGAAGGCAATAAATGCATGACAGACCTGATGCAGAAAAATTGATCACTAAATCAAACAAAAAGGAATCCGCACGCAAGAAACTAATGCAATCTGTTGCGAATTCTCTGCGCAGTTCGGAATTCTATTTGTTTTGAATGCTTAAATAATTGATTACTTTTCCAAAAGCATCTACAGAATTGTAACAAAACTAACAGATACCTTGTTTTCTTTAGTATTTAGTGGATTAGACATCGTATCAATTTATAGTTAAATCCAGAACAGACATGATTAACTATTTTATGTAATTCTTTGAGCTTCACAGACATAATTAAATAATTTTATGAATATTCACATCAAATGGCTGCTGGATATTTCTGTCTTTTAAAATATGCTTTGCATTGAGTTGATTTGAGTGAAACAATTCGTTGCCGTAATTTTTTTTATTACATCGCACGTGATGCAGTACTTCCATTTATATTATATTATTTACGCCGAATATTGTTATTACGCCAAAGGAGAAGGCGTTGGCGACGGCTGGCAAAGAGCTCTGCGCCAGCCGGGTTGGTTTGGAGAAAGGAATAGCCTGGTAGCCACTGGATCGTTCATGAAGCTCCGCGCGTTTCCACGCGCTCGCTCACTCGGGTATATAAAGGATGGTTTGCCAAAACTTAGCAGAATTCCTCTCGAAGGAGTAACGCCTTGTTGGACAAGCGGATTACTTTTCCCGCTTGAGCTATGTTTAAGTTTGCTGTTAACGCTGTGATATTGAGCTCGCTGCGATTTACTGTTTACTGTGCTATACGATAGCTGTTTTGTGGTCTGTTTTTATTGTGGGTAAGGCTTGCATTTACGCTGCAAGTGACTGTTGACTGCTGGATTGTTTTTATCTGAAGTTTTACTTTATCGAGTCATCCTGTAAATAACTGTAAATAAATTGGTTTGTGCTGTCCTCAAGTAAAGTCCATTCAATCTAAACCCGCTACGCTAAAAAATTTAACAGCTTGTGTCAAAAGTGGGGTTGAATGGTGAAAACTAGAGCGATGGAGGAAGCAGATAAAGCAAAATTCGAATAGCTTTTTGCTTTCATAAAAGAAATGAAAGAAAGGCAAGAGAAGATGAAGATAGAACAGAAGATACAACAAGGGTAAGAGAAGATGGAGAAGATAGAACAAGGCCAAGCTAATATTGCTGAAGCAATCAGCACCAAAGAGGATGCTTTAGTAGAAAGGGTTCAAGAGAACGATACAAAGATTCGCAATATTCAGTAGAGTCTTGAAGAGGAATTCCGGATCTTTGTATCGTTCTCTTGAACCCTTTCTACCAAAGCATCCACTTTGGTGCTGATTGCTTCAACAATATTAGCTTGGAAAAACGTAACAATATTATAAAATGGTAGTCTTTCTAACAATTAACCCTAAAAAATTAAGAATATCTTCTATTTCAAGCTCTATACAAATAAAAAAATTACAGCTGTTTAAGAGGATTCAGATTAACAAAATCCCGTTAGCATAGAGATTTCAAGCCGTAATCACAATTCCTATTTTACTAAATCTAATTATTTCATTGTCTGATCTTTATATACATATATTGCTATCCGTTCGATATCTACATACAGCTTACATCTAAATTCATAGCCGATATTTTCTTTTTAGAAGAATTTAAATTACTTAACACTAAGTTTACGAATGTTTCTTTAATACCCATATTTACGAGCGCACGTCAATTTGATGCATGAACGAATACTCCTCACAAATACTGAACTATATTTAGTAAAATTATATTTCCTCTTCTAGACATATTCGGATGACAAAGAAAGGCTTTTTGTCAAAATAGTATAACATTGAGGATCAAAACAATATTAATAATTCCAAAAAATATTCTAGTATTTTATTTTTCAAAATTCGAACTAAGCAACTGAAATCTTTCAACTATCTTCGCACTCTAACACCAATTGACCTTCTGCGTTTGTTCTTTCTATTATTGCTCATCGGAAATAGTTGTTCATCGCTTGTTTCCTTTGAGATGACGATATCGGATAACGGATCAAAGTATTGTCGGTACATTCCTATTTATTATAGATGTGATGTTTGCATGTTTACTCAAAATTTTGTCTAAATTAAGATCGCGTCAAATTGACACATATCCGTAGAGGTAGATAAATCACAAAAAGAATTTCAGTATTTCAACGCTTTTGAAGAAAATAGACTTCAATATCTATTTACCTCGATCAATGGATAAAAGTCATTACAAGAGATAAAATAAAAATGGAAATGGGTTTTGTAATTTTCCTTATAAATTTCGAAATGAGTCAAAATGAAGTGTCCTGTAAACCTATTGTTAAACTGAAAAAGTAGGCGATTTATTTTTAAAAAAATTGTGGACGAAACTACGCTGTACTTGATCAGTTGCTTTCAAAAAAATTTAACCTCCAAACCAACAATAAAAACGTCATATTCGGTGTTTTGTTCAAGCAAAAAAAATCATTGCTCTTGTATTAGAACCTAATTTTTGAAAAAGGGAGAGAGGGAAATTCGAGAAGGAGAATGGAAAATTGTGAGGAAATTCTATCTCTATTTTGCCACTTAATATTGTGATTTTGCCATATGTATATACATATTTATATTAATTGAATTATTTAATAAAATGTAGCTAATATAAAAGTTTTCTTTGTTGATCTGAATAGGAAAGAATTTTTTTATATCACTTGTTCTCTTTAGCCCTTATTCCATTTGAATTCACAATCACACCCCTCATTCGATTTTGATCATTTTTTTTCTTTCACTTGCGATCACTCATTGGCAAAATATGACAATAATTTTCTATAATACAATTAAAAATTAAACACTTGGTGCTACTTAAAGTTAAACACATTTCTTATAAATTCAATTTTGATTCCATTCCTTGTGATATGTTTTAATTTACTTGTAACACGCTTCATTTCTTACGTACCAAACCACCACTGTGAAACGATTCAGATAGAAAAAGTCAACAGTTTCATCCATTGGCGTCAAATTGGCGTTTCAAGCTACATTTCGCCAGTAAAAGTAGAAAAATTAAAAACATTTTACACAATTGAATGAAACTTAACGACTATTTGAATACAAAAATACTTTCTTTTTCTAGCAGCCTAATAAAATTTAGTTTTCATATATTTTTTATCCATTTGTTGTGTTTCCAATTCAAAATTTATATTTTTACATTTTCATTTCTTTTTATAATGTCAAAACATGATGTTTTTGGCGTTGCCAAATATCCGTTGAGCCAAAAATAAATACATCCGTAGGTGAAAAATAAAAATTGTATTATCTGTGCGAGCATTTCAAAAAATCTGCTTTGAATAACACATTGCTACTGCATTTACAAAAGTTCTGATAAAAAAAACAAGTTAATGACTACAGCGAATAAAATCTAGAAAAATGTCGTTTTGAGCGCGTGATTATAAGAAATGAAATAAATAGGAAATGGGATATTCTATTAAACAATCAATGCGAGACAGATTTTTTTGGATCGTTTGCAATAATAAAGTAACTCATTCAATGAAACCTTTAAAATGAATAAAAATATAATTTAACTCTCACGAGCACGTGGCACTTGGCCGTTCAAGAAATGATGTTCTGACATGATACATTGAAATGGGCATAGCAGATTTCCTTTTAATCTTTACCTTTTTAATATTTTTTTTTATAATTTAATTTACAAAATGTGTTCTGCTATATATTTTAGCATATTCCTCACTAAAACAGCATTCTAGATTTCAAGATTAAGAATGATTTTACAATTCTAACTATCTATTTTATTTTCTGACATGTTCGGTAGCGAATGAGTTGCCTCTTATTCGAACAAAATGAAAAAAAAAATCATTTCAGGTGATGAGATTGAAATCCAAGACAGCACGCATCCACAAGTTGTTACTCCTCCCTCCAATTTAGCCACGTGATTTATACCTGCAGCGGACCCATTTCCTCTTCCAATGTATTCATATCAACCTCCTCGTTGTCGGGGAAATGGATTTCTTCTCCTCGGGATTTAATCGGAAGCAATCGCGTCTTCCTCCTCCCCGAGAATGGATTCCGAAGCAGATTTATTTGCTCCTGGTTGCTCGATCATCTACTGTTTCTTCCCTGCTTCGATTATTCGCGTTTAATGGAATAATGGGTGAGGTTTACCAGTCACGCCACATTGGGCTATAGTGCCCGAAACCTTCATCGATTGAAAATTTAATAATTAGTATGATTCTCCAAACATAATTTCTTTAATGTACTAAAATATGAGTTATTTATTTTACTTGATCAGTTTTATGTTTTTAATTTAAAATTCAAAATAATAAATATAGTGTTGTTGCTACTGCCACTTCACTTTCCATGGGCAAGTGCACTTATGTCCATCAGCGATTTTAAGCCAAATTAGCGTCTCTTTGTTGTTGTTTTTTTTCGAAGTAGCTCCAACTAGGGCCAAGAGAACGCTTTGTCTACACACTCGCTACATTTACTTGCACAGCCGCTTTTTATAGGGAGGGCACATTCATACACCTCAAAGCGTGTACCGAAAGAACAGCAATGTCCTAAACGGGACTCGAACCCAGGACTCCCAGCTCACGAGGAAGACGTGCTACCTCTGAGCAAGAACGCCAGCAATAAATATTATAGTAGGCGGAGACAATTTTATAGCAAATTTACTAGAAAAAATTAAATATCCAGAATTGAGTATCGCAAAACAGATTTTTTTTTTGTAATTTTTTTTTTGTAATTTTTTTTTTGGGGGGGGAACACATATTTTAGTTATGCTTGCTCAAATACGCTAACGTGATATAACGTAGATATGCTAACATGAAATAAAACAATTTTTAGATATGCTTCACGTGAATATTTTTCAATTTACCTACATATGAACTGATCATTGAAATAAAAATATAACAATTGTACTTAGTGTAACATGTTATTCAAATTGGTTAATACAATAATTGTATTCGAATAATGTCATATAGCGGCATTTCTCAAATTTTTGAGGTAACAGTTGGTTATTATCCTATATAACAATGCTATAAATATTTACTATATGATGTTATAAGACCTTATCAACTTGTGAACAGATAGAAAAAAGGCTAGCAGTGACAAAAATGTCTGTAAAATATATTTTTTTTTTTCATAAAAGACATCTATACAGATAAACTTTGAAACCAAAACAATATATAAATTTTTTTATCCAAATCATTAGTGACGTTTCCGAGGAAATAGCTTCGTAATATATAAAATCTAATTTAAACTTAATCAATATCCTAACTTTCAGCTTAAATTAGCTCATATCAAATTCATTCTAGACCCATTCTCTTATTTCGTGATCCTATTCCCTTTTTTCTATTTCATTAATTCAACACAAGATCTGAAAAGGTTGAATCGGCTAAAAGACAACAAGTTCCCGGACTCCGAGTGGAGGGATGAAAACTGTCCAACGCAGCACATTCGTTTTAAAAGATCCCTATGATTCCCTTGCCTGTGATTAATAGGTGTAGAAAAATCCTATAAAAATCTGACAGTATATAAGCGCTGGGAAAATTATTTTCCCTCATTTCGTTTTGCATTGTGCTCATCGTTTCTGTGTATTCATTAATCATGCCTACCAGGATGAAATTAAACGAAGCTAAAAATTCCAACTGTCTTCTCTGTTTTCGTCCACGACTGCTCAAAAATTATTATTATGCGCGCGCGTACACACACACACACAAAGAATTACTCGTTATGTTTTTTTCGTGTTATTCAAAAGTTAAATGATTTATTAATTGTATTGTATTCAATTACATTACAAAGTTTTTTCTTGATATTTGAGAGGCTTTTGCGCATATCATTGGGTTAGAGAATAAACTCTTCCTATTAAATGTGCTTTAGTTCCCCTGCTTCTTTCGTATGTTTGATTATAAATCCTCGTATTCTCTTCAGATATATGTCCTATCTAATCTGTAAAATTTGATAACTTAGGAAAGTAGGCGACGTGTTTATCTAAAATTGTTACCTCTAATTCTGAATGTTTCCACTAGTGATTGAACGAAATTCCCGGAAAATTGAAACTTCCAAAACGTAGTTGAATTCCATGATGCTATTTCGCATAATAATTCACCAAATGCTTATTTGTTGGCGACCAGAGGATACAAATGGCATGAATATGTTACAAAATGGAATTCTCAATTTTTATTCAGTGCCTTTATCTTGTATCTTCTTTAAGTGTTTAGTATCTTTTTAATTTTATGATCTTATTCAAATTTTGGGGGGCTAATAATTCGAAAATGTGTCCCAGATTTAATGTTAATATTGTTGAATATGTTTTTAGTTCATTTTGAATCAATCATTTTACAAATGAATCGAAATGATTTCTTCAATGTTTAACTGTGGATGAAATCAGACGCGTTTTTAAAAGGCTTAATAACTATGACATCAGAGCTGTTATTTCATCTCAAAATCGGTCGAGTTCCAAAACTTTGTTTGCCAGCAAGCTAGAAAAATTGAAAATAAAAGTTTAAAAAGCATTTATTATTTATATTTATATCGAAAGAGGCATAGATATCGATGGAGAAATCTCGTGATTGTTTCAAACCGGTTTAAATTGGTTATTTACTTAAATAAGATAAATAATAACAAACAGTTAATAATATTCTCACAGGACAATTTGAAATTTCCAATCGAAGACTTCCTTTTAATTTTAATAATTTTAAAACAAATAATCGTTTTTTTTCTTTTATTGTTATTATTATGAGGTTTTGATTTTGATGATATTAGTCCTGTCATAGATAGCGACATGCGATAATCATAGATGATACGTAAAGTAGGTAATAAATATTTTAAGCGGATTCATCATTTCTACATGGTGAAATTTTGAAGTACAAAAGTGCCGTTGCGGTTTGTATTGTAACTTTATCTTAGTGCTGAATACATTATCACAGTAAAAACGCTTACAATTTCGTGCCTCTATGAATTAAAAAACTATATTTGGCTGTGTTCCGGAAACTGTCTACTCTAGTATGCTACATTATCGCATAGTAAAATCGCCTACAATTTCGTGCAAGTCTGTGGATTAAAAAACATATATTTGGCTGTGTTCAGGAAACCGTCTACTCTAGTATGCTACATTATCGCACACATGCATATATACATTATCGCACAGTAAAAACGCCTACAATTTCGTACAAGTCTATGGATTAAAAAACATATATTTGGCGGTGTTCAGGAAACCGTCTACTCTAGTATGCTACATTATCGCGCAGTAAAAACGCTTACAATTTCGTACAAGTCTATGGATTAAAAAATATTTTTTGGTTGTGTTCAGGAAACTGTCCACTCTAGTATGCTAAATAGCGTTTCTGAATTGTGCACTTTCATTTGTCCCTTCAATTCTAACTTCAAACAACGGGAAACAATTCTGAAAGCAAAGGGAGGGAGATGGATCTTCTGGAAATCCATTCACAAGGAGAAATAGGACGATCACTTCCGATGAATTCAACCGAGGGAAAAATTCCGCTTCTTCTCACTGAGGCGTTGATATGAATGCATCGGAAATGGAAATGATGCTGCCGTAAATCACCGAGACTGGAATAAGCAACACCTTGGATGCATGGCGTCTTAAAGAAAGTGGGCCATGAAAAATAAGGAAAAATATGACAAGAAAGGGAAATTATACTGGGGTTATTAATAATGGGTGCCCAGAAATTAACTGCAATATTTGAATTTGCCACCATTTGTGTAGTATGGTATTAGTAACCCTGTTAAAAAACATTTAGCATCTTATAGCTAGGGTTAATAGAAATGGAGGGTTACCCGATAGAAAGTGTTGGCATGAGATTTGTATTAAATAAAACAAATTTTTCCCTTAAAATTATTTTATTTTTCCCTTAAAATTATTTTATTTTATGTATGTAATAACACGAAGGGAAAATGATCTCCATTGTTTTGTTGTCACATACGCACTGTTTCAGTGTTTCTATTATTGACGCATTATTTTGACTATCTTTTCTTTCAAAAACCACAGCATACATTTGATATATCCTGCGAAGGTTTGAAGGTTAGTAAAGTATGTGCATCTAAAAACTTATACAATTAATCGTGTGTTTATTCATTTTGAGGTAAAAAATTCACTAAGAGCGTTACAAAAAGTCTCGACTTGATGGTTCGTCTTCGCGAAAAAGGCTTCCAGGGCAACGTTTATAAATAATTAATTCTTCCAAATGGCTTTATTAGTTGTTTTTCTTTCTTTTGAAACTTGCGACGGACAAGCCCTCTGAGGTAGTCAGCGATTTAGGTCTAATCAGCGTCTCTTGGTTTCGAAGTAGCGCCAACTAGGGCCAAGAGTATGACTTTTGCTTCTCACTCACCACATTGACTTGCACAGCCCCCTTTTACAGGGGGACACAGTCCCACACCTTACAGACAGAAAAGAAAAAAATAACCAAAATACTTTTTGCTTCATAACGGAATTAAATTAAGGGACAAAATATTACATAAAATCACGAATATAGTTTGAATTATAGTTTGAAGGAACGAATATAGTTTGAAGGAAACAATGCATTGATAAAATTAAAGCAAAAAATATTTATAAAAATTGCCAAATTTCAAGAAAACGTTACTTTTAAAGTCATCTAATTAAAAATACATTTTTTTAAATTTTAGAACATCATAAATTTAAATTTTGGACAATTGCATTTCAAAAGCCATTATGAAAAAAATGCAAAAACTCCAATCAATTATTTACTAATTATAAATAATGTCCCAAACCAATTTCGATATTCTCGCCCACCAAACTGTATAAATGCCAATTTGATAATTATAGGTCAAGTGGTTTGATGTAGAGGGCAACACAAATACTCTCACTGATCTATATTATTAGCTAAAATGGAGCGAATTAATTTACATTCTTTTGTCCCACAACGAAACACTCCCAATGGCATTTTTCAATAGTAATAAACGCATTGTTACTATAAATACCGGAATAATTATTTAATAGCACACGAAACAAAAGGCTTTTTGTATTAAATATTGACTTTTCATAGGAATTGAATTATAAACAAAAATAATTACTTATTCACTGAAATATGGAAGAATGTTTAAATTTTTGATACTGTTTCATGATATATTTAAAATAGGAAATAATTATTCTCCAAAGTTCTGAGAAAAATATAAAACAAAGAAATCTTAAGGGTTTCTTTTTGTATTGGTATTATTAAGTTATTTTAAGAAAATGTATTCAATGAGAAATAAAATTTTGTAATCAAGTTATATATTCATGTTAATTTAACCATCATTGGAGCCAGTTTAATTACCTTAACGTTCCATTTTTAAACACAGGGGCTATTTTGTGATGGAATTCGTAATTTTGGGCCACGGACAAATGACGAGGGTGAAATCTTAGCTGGCTTCTCCCTCTCCAAACTTCCACACCACACCTGCGATTGACCACTACAGATTTAACGTGTAACGGAACCGCCTACACGATTGGTTTTCACTGGAATCGGGTCTTGAACCTGGCACCCTAGGTCTCCAAATCGGAGAGAATTATGGTATGAAAAAGCCTAACATTCGCTTAATTTGCAATTAATTATAATTTTAATTAAACTTTTCATCGAATCGCAACCCTATCCTACAATGAGTATGTATTCTAAATTTGGTAGCTCAAATAAAATGTTTTATCCTATACAGCGCCAATACACACACTCCCCTTTATTATTAGCAAATATAGAAATGAACCGATATGAATAATGTTAAAATAAGGACAGCTTTATGAATAAAAATATATTAGAGGCAGAAAAGAGGCATAAAGGTTATCTAATATTTTGAAATCATTTCTTTGCGAATCTCTTATTAGTTATATTATTTATTTTTTAAACAAAGAGTTACATCAAAAATAATTTGAAAAAACTAAGTTCACTCATGATTTCTCTTCTCTTATTTAAAAGAAACGGATCCCAATTTCAAATTCATGTTAAACCACAATCATATGATGTGTCATTTCACTCAATAAGAAAAAGCAAGTATTCTTATTTGGCGCATTTTACATGAATTTAGTACTTATACAGAATCTATAAGGTTAACAGCATTCGAAAATTGAAATTGTGTTTTTGGCAGATTTTCCCTAACCGATTGAAACCAAAGTTTGACACGAAATTATTCTTGTAATCTCAGAATCCCATGCCAGATTCTATATATTAAGTCAATTTAAAGTCCTCCGCCTAGTTTAAAATGTTTTTTTGTGTTACATGGAAATATGTGTCATTAATATTATTTCTAGGATGCATTTTCAAAATCAAGAATTTCCTTTTAACTTATATTTCTCAAAGATAATTAGAATTACAATTTATGAATGCTAATTCTTGTGCGCCCTCTGTCTCTCTTTGCCCCCTCCCCCTCTCAGTCTGTGCTTTTCTGTCTGTTCGTTTGTCTTTCCCTGTGTGCGCGCGCCTACAGACTTTTAAGTCTAGGATATTTTTCATTGGTTGATTAGTTTTTTCCATATTTTATAACAATATAAATTCGAAGATTATAAGTATATATGCATGATAAAAAAAATTATGTAACTGAATTAAGATTGTTTTTCTACATTTATCTTATTAATATGAAGGGAAAATCAATTGGTCACTAAAAGTCGCTAATTGAAATAATATTCCCTCAAATTTTATTGAAAAAATTATTATTTCTGCCCAAAATTATTATCTAAGCAAATCTTTGAAGATATATTATTATTGAACCTAAAGATTGAAATTCTTTAATCGTTCTTAGAGTTCTCACAATTTTCTATTGTTGTTGTGACTAATGGCACTTGTCGTGGACAAGCCCCGCTGACACATCAGCAGATTTTAAGCCGGAGATATACGTCTCTTGTTTTACAAGTAGCGCCATCTAGGGCCAAGAGTACGACTTAATTACACACACGCCACAACTCTTTTTAGGGGGCGAACTACATTCATGCAAGTACATTCATACAACTCAGATCGTAATTTAGACCTGAAACAGAGAACGATCACCTCTGGCCCAGTACCCCGAGTGATATTACTCTCGATATGGAGGACTTTGCGACTACGAACAGATTTAACGAGCGCCAATCGCCACACACTCGGAGAATCTTTTGACTGGTGAGCTTAGAACCCGTAACCTAAGGAGTGCGAGTCCAAGCCTCTAACAACCAGGCCATACCAGCCCTTTACAATTTTCTAAAGAACTATAATGATTCCGTTTCTTAATTTTTCTTTTTTCTGACTTTTGAGTTTCTTCTTGTCACTAAATTCGTTAATCTCTAAGAATTGCTATTTTATTATGACCTAATCTCCTTAGTTGAATCTCGAAAATAAAATGTAAGGAATTACCATTTAAAAAAGAATATAAATCCGGCAAATCAGGTCCTTTAAACTTGCGACAACAGATTTAATTAGTAAAAAAGATTATCATTACATTTCTCTCTATTTTTTTTTTCTTTTGTAACACAATTATGTCAGAAAATGATTTTAGATATTCATTAGCAGGACTACGGTGTTTTGCAGACGTATTTCTTTAATTACTGAAGTCATCCTTTTACATGAAATTCTTCCGCAATTAATGGCCAAAAAAGGCAATCCTTCGTCTACTTGGCGATTACTATTGGCTATCTCGATGCAATCTGGAAATCACAATGTATTAAAGTAAACTTTTTAGCATGTACTAATATAAAAGTCGCCATTTACAAACAGAAGTGTAATTTTTTTGAGGACCTTAAATTGGTGTAATCTAAAATTCGCCAAGTAATCCAGGGAACGCAACCTTTAGACGAACTTGGCGTGGCGAAATCTAAACATCGCCAAGTAAATCCAAGAATGGTAACCATTTTGGGGAAATCTTGGCATCATATATAAAATAAAGCTTGGCAATTTTATCACAATCCGAAAACCATCAAGTAAACCTGGTTGTTATAAAAATAAACAAATGACCAATTCTTTTCACACATACTATAAAACTTCATCACAGCATTTAAATAGAGTAAATCGGGAAGAAAATTCTGTAGTAATTCTATTGGTTGGAAAACACGTTGAATAAGATATAAAAAAGCACAAAAAATAAGATTAAAATGACATCTGCGACGCATATTTCAACGTATCATGTCAGAAAATCATTTCTGGAACGGCCGAGCACCACATGCTCGTGCGAGTTGAATTATACTTTTTATTCATTTTCACTGTTTCATCGAATGAGTCACATTTAGTATTGCATACGATCCAAAAAAAACTTTGTCTCGCATTGATTGTTTCAAAAAATATATCACATTTCCTCTTTATTTCATTTCATATCATCGCGTGCTCAAAATGACATTTTACTAGGTTTTAATTGCTGCAATTATTAACTTATTATTTTAAATAAGAGCTTTTGTGGATGCAATGGCAACGCGGTAAGCTGATTTTTTGAGATACTCGTGCAGATAATAAAATTTCAATTTTTCACCTATGAACTTTTGTTGATACCAAAAATCTCATCGCAAAAACAACATCATGTTCTTACATAAGTTGTTTTGATTTTTTAATGCAAATACATGATCATGAAGGTAAATGTGAAATATAGCTGAGAGGGTCAATTTATCTATGTCGTATATTGAAGATAGAAACGCAATATCATACACCACAAATACATATGCAGAAGCATAGAAAGATTCGACAGTTAATTTTGTTGTGCACAATATCCGACGGCGCTGTGCATTTCAAATGGTTTCCAATGTCAAATCTGAAGTTTTAAAATCTCATATTAATGATTCTATTACAAGGATTATTTACTTGCAGTTATAAATGGAATTTAAGTGTACGTATGTGTTGTATAGTGATGAGTCTATCGCATTTATAATAATGAAATTTGATACATTACTAATAGCGTCTCAATTTGTTGTATACTCAATTCGTTATGAAACACTTCCTTCTCCTCACCCCTTTACTTATCATAGCTCACTCAAGTGACCAATTTTATAAAAAAAAATATCGGTCAGCAACATCATCAACATTAAATTTATGCAAGTAATTTTATTTAAGCTTAATCACTCTTAATACACGTATTTTGCAAAATATTAAACAATAATCGCAATATTATACTGATATCCACTATTGCAATGACTATAAATATTGAATTAGAATTCAGATAATATAAATATTGGATAATATTGTACAATATTATGCAGTATTCAATACTACCTGGATAACGAGAAATGAAAAATTTAGATTATTACCCCAGTAGCACACAAATATTGTACAATATTGTATGACAATGATCAATATTTGCAATATTGTTTTATATTGTGGAATACTGTTTAATATTGTGAAATATTATTTAATATCGTATAATATCTCACAATATTATACAATATTGTACACAACAGGCTGTGCTACCTGGGTAGTGATCGTCCTACATTGGATAAAGGGAAAAAAGTTTTCAAAATATCCGCATAAGTTGTTTTATCCCTATATATTTTAAGCCAAAATTTTGAAATTTAATACATTTTTATTCTTGGATATCTTATCGATTTTCCACACGTATTTGACCATATTTCTGATTCTGATCATAGCAGAAAATAACCAGAAGCAATATTTTCATCTTGACTTTTTCATACGCTAATTCAATTTGGTGCATTTTCTGTTTTATAATACAATTGAGAAGACAGGCTTACTCGTCTTCCTTTTCACGTATTAAAGAAAATAAATCTTCAGAATTTACAATCAAAAGATTCTTTGTAACTTTTCATTCAAAAACTGCAAGAAATTTTCTCCAAAGTAAGAAAAATATTTCAGTAGGAAAAAAACGATTCTTTTATCATAGATGAAAAGTAAAAGTATTACTAACAATAAAATTATATAATAGCACGAATATTTAAAATGAAAAAAAAAATCAAACGATATTTGTAAGTTGAGAATTGTATTTATTAAAATATAATCGTTAGGTAAAAACGAAAGAACAATTCTTTTCAGTTATTTTTACACATGTCAAGCATTAATTTTGTTCTGTTAAGAACAATTCCTTTTTCCTTTCATACTGAATTCTCCTACATTTCGAAAATAATTAAAAAAAATTAAAAAAAATATTTTGACATTTCAGAAGTTATTCGAAATTTGTTTTCACTGAAAACTTTTCACGTGAGTTATGTTAAACTTTTAACGCAATTTTATTCATGAAATATATAAATTTATACTCGCAAAATCATTTCATATAAGTAATTTTTAGAAGTCGGTTGAGAATCTGGAAATCTTTAATTGCGAATTATTAAGATAAAATTTTGTTCAAACAGTTTTCCCGAGTATTTTTGTGTTTAGAATAATCAGAATTTGAAAGCTATTAGCCGTTATATTCTAATTATCAAATGTACTGTTATTTCTTAGTTTCTTAGCTAGCAGTTATTATTTCATTGATGGTTAAATCAGCGATTATTTTTGTATATTAGATAATTTGCGTTATTAACTAATAAATATAGCTCGAAAATATTATAGTTTTCATAGAATTCAATCATTTAAAAGTCAAGGAAATGACGTAGACGATAAATGAAACATATTCTGTTAGGAATTTTATTGTTTTATTATACAGTTGACTATATAATATCTTAGAAAGAAACAATTAAATTCCATGCCTCCACCCCTTATGAAATGAATTAATAAACATTTATTTTAATAAATATAATGCAAAAATAAATTATGTTGGCATATAACCATAACAAATGAACAAAGGTTTCGCGATTAAAATGGTAGTAAAATTCCAAAACCTTATTCATGGTTGCTTTTTAATGAAGCTGCTTTCAAAATTGAACTTAAATGAAAATAAAAAATCTTACATAAATTTGAAATTTATTTATCTTATTAAAAATAGAAATGCACATAAATTGATGTTGATAACCGGATGCAAATTAAGTTAATCCATTTTAATTATTAAAGTTATTGTTTCACATACTACTGTTCATTTCATTTTTATTCAATTAAAGAAACGAAGGAAAGGTGAAAATTCATTCTGAAGCTAATACTGCCCTTAAAAATTATATTAATATCAAAGATGATGTGCGTTACCCTAAAAAAATTATCAACCAGTAAAAACTTTCAGTTAAAAAAACAGAATTCTGATTATCTTTTAGCAAAGTCAGGGGAAAAATATTTAAAATTGCTTACATGGTGATATAGTTAAAAATTTAAACAGTATTTCTTAAGAAAAATTATAAATAAATGATATAAATTTTTTAAAATCAATTTCTACTTAGGACAACAAAGAAATTTTTTATTTCAATTACTTTTTATTACATAACTGCAATTAATATAAATATGATTAATATTAATATGATAATTGCAATTAATATAAATAATAATAACGATATCAAGCGGCAAAATAGAAAGCGAATTTACAGGTAATTTTCCAATTCCTTTTTTATATATGATGTTGGAATATTATTCTTGTTTTATTCTATTTATTCGTTTTCCATTTATTTTTTCCGTTTCTAATTTATGAAGTTGATGGTGGCCCCACACACATACACACACACACAGGGAGAGTCTTCGGCTGGAGGGTTTGAACTCGCAGCCCAAGAGATACGAATCCAGTACCCTGCCAAACAGGCTATCCTGACCTAACAATAACAATTACTATAAATAATTGATCAAAAAATTATACTAGCGTTGAATTTTCAGCACCAATTGAGGATTTAAATCGAATTGTGACAACGCAAAAGGCATGATTTTTCTACACCAGTTGGGGTAACGCAATACATATTATAAATTTCTAATTTTCTTTATTTCATGTTATTTTAATTCAAAAGTACTTCAAAAGGAATCGGAAAAATCGATTCATTATCGTTTAAAAATATTAAGTCTAACCTCATAAGTGTGGGGAAAAAATAAATTGAATTCTTTACTTATTTGGTGGCGGGAAAAGGAAGAATTTTGCCGAAAAATTAGTTTATAATTAATCAATAAAAATAATGAATATATGAAAAATCTGTATTAGCATCAAATGTCACCCACTACAAGTTTAAAAAAATTACTTGAACTTGATTGAATGTATAAAAAGTATTTTATTAACGATTGAAAATTTGAACATGATATGTGTAGGGAGAGTATGAGCTAATAGTAGGAATTGAAAAACAATTTGAAGAAAATAAACAACTTTCAATCCCATGAAAATGCTAATAATAACCATTTTTCCATAAAATCGAATGGGTATAAATTTGTTTAAATCTATTAAATATTTAATTTAAGAATCTTACCAATTATTTTTAATAAACAGTTATTAGGTAATTTTGAATAATAATAATAAAATGTCAAATTTATATCAATAGAAGTGAAAAGTGATAAAAATATATTCCTAGAAGCTAAGTAATATTGATAATAAGCAGCAAAAATATAATTATATTACTTTTATAGCAAGGATGTATTTCATTATTTATCGCTTATCAAAATTTGAAATATGTTGTCTTTTTCCTTTAAATATCGCATTTTTTATCATAATTACTTATGAAAGTGAGTTAAAAAAATTCTGACATTCATTTTAATAATCTGTAATTATATTCACTTAATGAAGAAATAATAATAAAGATATAAAAACCAAAATTATTGAAGCTGATAATGACTCGATGTACTTATTAAAACTATTACTTAATAAGATTAATAAGGATTATTGGCAAAATTAACTTGTGAACAGCGAGACAAGCGTTTGAAAGGGGTTTTTTTTTATTTTTAAGTTCGAGAGGAGGAAAAAAAGTTATTGCTCGTGCATAAAATTTTGCAGTTAGATTATAAAAACAACAGACTCGTAAGTTTTAATGTCGAAAATAGCTTACATTGGAATTTTTATTTTTTTCTCCAAAGATAATGCCATCTTTATAAAATAAAATATACTTCTTTTATTTTTTAAATCTCCAGATACAAAGCGCTGCATTTTGTCAGATTTTTATCCGCTAATGAGCTAAATATGATTGTTCCGCAAATTAATTTTTTTTGTTTCGTTTACTTAACCTTTATTGAATAAAATTTCGACAGAGGGAAGAATGTTTTCGGTTATCTTTGATTTTTAAATTATTTTTCGGTTAAACAAACAATTTTATAAATAAAAAGAAACTAATAGAAGAAACGATGTTTCATTTTTTTATGAAACGAAATACTTCAAATCATTTGATAGAAACATTTGGAATCATTTTGGATTGTTATTCTTAGGGGATTCGGTATTGCCTGTTTTAGATTTAAAAGTAGATAAATACATATTTATAGTGCAATACAATTGGAAAAAATTCCTCTTGGCGAGCTGGAGGTCAAATGTAGATTCTTTTATCTCTAAGTTATTATCTGGTAAGAATTATTGATATTAAGAATATTCCAAAACTGAAATTTGAAAATCCCTTTTCAGTCCCTTATTTCTAGATATTGCAGTTATCCAAAAACTTTAAATACAAAAATGTTTAGTCTTAATGAGGCACTAATATGTTATTAGTGTACATAATTAGGAAGGTAGACATAAATACAATTGAGAAAGTTATAGATAAATGAAGATTTCAACTCCCACCCTTCCATTTCCATCCTCTTTCAACTAGATGGGTCATTTAAGTAATCTCGAGATATTTATATTCCTGACAATATGTCTGCATTTTGTGTAAATTTTGTTATAAATATTGTAAACATTTGTAAATTGTTTCAAGTTAGTTGTAATGGATTCACACGTCAGCGAGTCTTTTCTAAGCGGATTTCCAACAGAAGACCGCCAAATTTGATTAACTTGGCGATGTAGGTAAATTAGCGACATAATGAAATCGCTAATGGTTTTTACAATACACGAAAATACGCAGACGGATTTAAGAAATAAAGAGTGGTTCCCATGGAACTTTGGAGAAATTTCCACACTCGCCTGGAGCATCCACGCTATTTCTGAATTTGCCCCGCCCACTTTAGAGGGACGCTACAAAAGGCATGGCAAAGGAGAAGCTAGAGAGTAAGTTCGAAGAACGAGATATAATATTTGGTTGAGCTTGAGAGAGCGTCTTTTCTTTTTCACGTGCGTTCTAGACCTCCCGTAATTTGAGGATTAAATAGAGTTAATTTGGTGTGTACTTGTAGTTTATGTTATGTATATTTAATACCCGTTTCGTAGACAAAGATTGCTTT
The DNA here is from genome assembly GCA_026289955.1 of Argiope argentata. Lineage (NCBI taxonomy): Eukaryota > Metazoa > Arthropoda > Arachnida > Araneae > Araneidae > Argiope > Argiope argentata. The sequence goes on from JAOUZG010022949.1 coordinate 3,466,135, forward strand.
TTATCTGCGTCTTCGCACTATTTTTGTGAGAATTTTCGTTACAATATTCAAATCCAAACAAAATTACTTTGTTTATTCTCTTTACATGGGAAAACTGCTATGCGTATAATTTTCGAATGAGAGGTGGGATCTAGGGAATATGATCGGTGAAGAAGTGAAGAAATTTTCCCGAAGTATAGTCACTGAAAACAGTAATTGTATAAAAATTATTGAACAGATATAGGCTGGTTTTATTATCGTGGACAATCTAACAGAGAATTTTATTAATAAAGCATCTGTAAACCAGGTATAAAGAGAACATTCCATTACAATAGGATATATATATATAATGAGTTAAAAAAAGTCTTGCCTGCAGTTTTTAGAAAAGTAAGGATTAATTCCCACGAAATGTGTGAGAATTCAAGCGTATTTACTAACTGAAAAAATGCAAACTAAATGTGGGAAATTTTAAACATAATCTCTAATAGAAGTGAGTAAGCATTAATGTATAATATTTCAATGTTTGGGAAATATAATGTGTATTAGATGCTTCATGTTGATGACACCAATGTGCAGTATATATGCACAAGTTCAAACGAACTCATTAGTTGAAGTCAGTAATTTTTTTTATCATGTCGGAACATGTTTTCGGGATGAGGTTTTTAAAATCAATAAAAGTCCTTTGGCGATGAATAAAAATCCGTAGGCGAAAAATTGAAATGTTATTATCTGTATGAGCATCTCAAAAAAATCAGCTTTTAATAACGCGTTGCAATTGCATTTACAAAAGCTCTGATTTAAAAAAAAATAAGTTAATGACTATAGCCAATAAAATCTCTAAAAATGTCATTTTGAGCGCGTGATTATATCAAATGAAATAAATAGGAAATGTGATATTTTGTTTTAAACAATCCATGCGAGACAAAGTTTTTTGGATCGTTTGCAGTACTAAAGTGACTCATTCACTGAAACCATTAAAATGAATAAAAATATAATTTAACTTGCAAGAGCCCGTGGTGCATGGCCGTTCAAGAAATGATGTTCTGACATGATACGTTGAAATATGCACAGAAGATTACATCTTTATCTTTTATTTACTTTTTTAAAGATGATGATTGTAAATATTTATTTATTATTTATAATTTTTGATTGAATATACAATTTACCATTTTAACAATACACCTGTAATCCAAATGAAAATACGATATCTTTCATCATGCGTACAATTAGTAATTTTTTTCTATTGTTTCAAAGTCAGTTTAGATTAGTTTGGTTATATTAATATCCCGTTTTAAAGCAACACTAGTGTAATTTAGGGTCAGACCCCGTCATTTTGAACTGCAATCAGATGACAAGGACATCTGAGCGGACACCCCTCTCCACATCACACCACATCAGTGAGAGCCCGAACATAATTATACGCACCAAACACGCGTCCGTGAACTTGAGTAGCGGTCTTAAACCAAGAAAAACTAGGAGAGGAATATAACGCGTATAAGTTTCAATAAAATCCATTCTGGATGAAAAAATTTTTTTCAATTTAAAGACATCCTCTTAAAATAAGATAGTCAATTTCGAGCGCAAACAAAAAATTTTATTTGTTGATAGGTGAAATTTTAGACCCTGTTTCATGGGCGATGCCACCGTATCATTGGTCCCTGAAGAGCAAGTGTTTACGCATTGCCCTCCTAAATCAGACCATAAAATTCCATCATGTTTTGCGAGGCTCAGTATTTGTCCAGGAATGAGTGCCATCCGATAAATGTGTGCACCAGGGCCAAAAGCGTGAAATGCTTGGTAAACACATTTCTTTCTTTTGCAAAGGTTATCGATTCTTCTTCTGGAACTGGAGCAGTTAACTGCAACCGGTACTTTTGAATTCGAAAACTGAGTAGGGAATTTTTAGTCAAAAATTTGAAAGTGAATTGAGGTCCCATCAGCAAAAGAAAAATATATATCTAATGATTTATTTATGATATTTTTAAAATGATAAACATCAACTATTTCGAAGTTTTATTTGTGTACGATATTTTGGTCTTAAAAATTCTTTTGAGTATAAAATATTTTATACAGTAAACTCACAACAAATTATTTCGATTTTAAAGTGGAGATGCATTTTAAAGCAATGATAAATATTTACAATTGATTACGAATTTACTGGTTTAACAATTGATTTGGAGCTGAATTTATCAGAAAAAAATCGTCTGGAATACGTTTTATCATTAATGTTTTATTATCGTTTGATTAGAATTAGATTTGAATAAATTTATTCACTTTATCCGATAGAAATATAAGAACTGAATAATACATATTATTTTTATCGATAAGATTTAAATTCTTTTAATTCTAGAAATCAAATTTCTAATCATTAAATGAATAAACCATTCCATATTATATGTTATTGTATTTTCTTTCCTTGGAGAAAATCTCATGTAAAACAATTTTATTGTTACATTATTAAACTAGTCTGCTTTTTCTATGGGGGAAAAATGGAGCGGCTTGGCTACTTGCAAATGAATTATATAAAGTAAACATTGGAAGTGGGCTTGGCACATGATATCGAGTTAGACAAAATAATTCCACATCTCAACAAATACTTGTCCAAATGTTTTGAAATTTTCAGATTAATAAGTATCCTTAAGATATCGTATTTATTCATTAATGGTAATAATTCTTAACATTTTGACTCGGAGCAACGTGAAAAAAAACTTTCAAAATATTTCTATTTTATTGAAGATAACCATTTTTTTTGTACTTGTACTACTTTGAAACTTCAATCCCTACTATTAGCTCACACTCTTCCTATATATATATATATATATATTATATATATAGTTCAAATTTTCAATCTTTAATAAAATACTTTTTATTCGTCCAATAAAGTTCATGTAAATTTTTTAAACTTAGAGTGGATGACATTTGATGTTAACATAGTTTTATCAAAAATCAACTCATTAATTTTTAGTAATTAATTAAAAACTAACTTTCCCTCCAAAACCCTTCATCTCCACAGCGTTAAAAAATCAACAAATTCAGTTTTTTTTTCCCACGCCAATTGAGGTTAGGCTTAACATGTTTACTGCCGATTATTTTAAACGATACTGTTTATTTTCCTAATGCTTGTTATATTTAAAACTAAACCGTGTTAATGAATCGATTTTTTCGGATTCATTTTGAAGTACTTTCGAATTAAAATAATACAGAATAAAGAAAATTAGATTTTTTTTATCTGTATTGCATTAAACCCAACTTATGCAGAAAAAGCAAACATTTTGTGTTGACACAATTAGCTTTGAATCTTCAATTGGCGTTATAAATTCAACGTTAATATATTTTTTGATCAAATATCTATTGTACTTGTTAGGCTGGGATAAACTGGCTGGTATGGTGTTTGAACCGCAACCCTTTGCCTGCGAGTTCGAACACCATATATAGAAAGGAGAATGGAAAATTGCCAGGAGAAGGAAATTGGCTTTCTATTTCGCCCCATAATATTGTTATTCCCTCATATCTATATTAATTGTAACTGTTTAATAAAAACTAATTAAAATTAAATTTCTTTGTTAACTTAAGTAGGAACTGAATTTAAAGAATTGTTTTTTTATATATATATTACTTGTTTTTGTATAGAATCAGCCTTATATTTCCTACCTTCTCTATCCTTACTCACTGATTAAAAAACTCCTACCAAACATTCCTCAAGTCTTAAAAAAAAAGAAAAAAATCCTCTCGTTCCGATTCCGCATTCGAAGCATAGAAGAGCTGATTACTTCCGGTTAAACCTCCTTGGCAGACGATAAAAAAAAAAGGCGGCTTTCGCGCAGGAAATGCTAAGTGTTTGTTCGTACCGATAAGCCAAACGATAAAAAACGAAAATGGGCCCAGGGATGGTAAATATCGGAAGCGAGATATCGCGGTGGAATTCCAGGAGAGCCCGAAGTAAATTCTGGGGTCGCAATCGAACGCGAAGAACAGGAAATAAGAAATCCAAGCGAAATGAATTTGGAACCTTTGTAATGGTGTCACAGGCAATTGATATATTTAAAAAAAACGCGGGTGGTATTCGATTCTGATAATCAGAATAGAATTGTTTTTTTAAATCAAATTCAGTGCATTGTATTTACCTAACTATGTTTGTCACGGATTTAAAATCACTGATATCTATTGCTACTAATCTCTGTTATGGTTTTCTTGCTTTATTCGTATTATAACAAGAAATATTTACGAATATTTTAATGGTTGCTGAATAAATGATTCAAAATTGAAAAATGTGATGATTTTAGTGGTTATAACGGAAAAAAAGATAAAGGTAAGAGGAATTTTTAGAATTTATGTCTATCTCTATAAGGAAACGAGATCCGGAGATTTTTCTAGAAAATTCCATATCCTATTGGGAAAACCCAATTATATGCGAAGGCCTGAATAGAGTAAGTAAAGTTGATTCTCTTTCGAATTTTGATAATAGAACTTTTCTGCATCTGTATTGAAAGTAACGTAATTACCGGGTTTATCTATTTGTGTTATGAGATCATAAAAGTATGGTTTTGTAAGTTCACACTGATTGTATTTTTCTATTGTATACCACTTTTTTTGTGTATGTGTACCTGAGTGTGTGTGCCTGCGTGTGCATACGTGCGTGTGAGCGCGTTCGTATGGAACAAAACGACTTTGACTTTTTGAACAGCACAGAGATATCGGCATAATTCTTGTATTTTCCAGAACTCACTTTTATCATTAAACATGCCAAGTGGTATGTCTAATGACAAACATGCGACTTGGCATGTTTACTGACAAAAGTGAGTTTTCTGAGTGGATGTTAATAATCTGCCATCCTCTTAGAATATCTGTAAATTCTTTATAAATGCATTAGTAATATCTGTATTCTCTTTTTAATAATGATATGAATAATTGCAGGTAAATAACATTACAAATTTAAATCAATCTAAAAAGCGCTATTTTGAAAAAATTAATCAGAAAAATACTATAATTTGTCTATAATTGTACATATTCTAAAAGTAAAGCGAAATTAATTTCAACCACAATATTATAGAAAAGATACACAAAGAAATTTTGGTTCAGAACAAAAATGATATTTTTTCGAAAACCATTAGTTCTTTTAAATTTATATTTCATTAAAAGTTAGGGCATAGGGGCACAGTCTTATATTGTATGCTGAATTGTAAATTTGATACTGCATTCCGTGGAATGTTTGAAAGTTGCTCTAATTTTTCGTATAAAAATTTTAAAGCAATGTTTTTTTAGCTAAGTAATTGATATAAATTATTATATCATTTTAATAACAGTTTCAAGATCTTTTAGAGATTTTGGTTTAGTAAAATATAAACAAAATACAATAAAAATATTATCACCGAATAAAAATACAATTTTGGCCGATATGATTATCAAGTTCCCTTAAATGAAATTTAATGAACATCTAATCTTCTTAGTCAGGTACTTTTCAAACTGAAGCGAAATTGGTTAACATAATTTAACTGTATTATTTAAATTAAATTATTTTATTATTAATTGACATTTTTTAATAAAATATTAGTTACTGCAAAAATATAAAAAAATTACCATATCAAAATTATTTCATTTATTATAATGAAAATCAACTTTGAAGAATACACTGTAAATCAATTTTGTTTTATAAAAATCATCTTTCTACTTATATTCTTTTTGAAACAAAGGTTAATTCAGTAATTAAGGCACGATTTGTATTGAGCAACGATAATTTTATTCTTTCATTTCTATACAATTAATATCGTTATTACAGAAATGTAATGGACAATTCTTACTTTAAAAAAAGATTAAACAAGCATACAAGATGTGTGTTTTGACTTAAAATTAATTAATTGTGTTTTGACTTATAAGATTAATATAATGAAATGCACATTCCGGAAGAAAAATGTTATTAAATTAAATTATTATTTTTTATCTCTTTGGTTCTGTCTTCAAATAATTTCATTATATAAACTCATTATTTGATCTTATTCCCCGAAAAAAACAAAGATAATATTCGAATTTTTCCTAACAGTAGGGTTTTTTCTTTCTTTCTGACAGTTTGAAATAAACAAACGAGTGATGAACACTTTCTAATTTACACATTTGTAAATATGACTTTTTTCCTCACTTAATTGGAAATGCTACAACCTTGATTTCTATGACATTCTATCTGATTATTTTAAGTTAAATCTTAAAGTTTCTGAATTGTATTTTTTCACTCTTGACTTCTCTGCTAAATAGAGCTTTAAGAAGCTTGTGAAAAATTGCATAGCCATTACACAACATTGGGACACCATTTTTAAGGTAATAGCCATCAGCGTTTAAAACTTGACGTACTATCTACTAAAATATTGCTATAAATTTAATTTTTAGATTAAGCGAGTAGGAAATAATTTTTATAACTTCGGGATAAGCTTCCGGGCAAAGAGTTAAGATATAATTTGAAAATTAAAATCATACTAGAGAAAACAAAGAATGCTTTTTCATCTTTACAAAGCTAATCAGTAGACTATCCCCACCTCCCTTCCAATGGTTTTGTTTATTCTTCTATTTCATCATTAAAGATAAATTTTTTGTTCAATACACATGGAATGGTAAAAAATTGAAAAGAATTATCAAGAGATAATGACTTGTTAATAATTTCTTGCATAAATTTATCAAAATTTCCTTTATTAATAAATAGAATTGAACAAAGCTTTCCTTAAAAAAAAAGGTTTGAATGCATATCATCACAATATTTTTTAAAAAGTCAGTTACAAAATTTCTTTTCTTCAAAGATTTTAATGTTTTTTTTAATAAGGCGTATTGAAAAAGGTTGAAATATATAAATATAATACATTTTTAATTCTTTTTGTTTGAAAGAAAACTTTAGTTAAATTTTATTTGTTTGTTTCAATATACTACAATTCTAAATTGAATAAAATGAAATAAATTTTATTTTATTGATTTAAATTAATTTTAAGCTATTTTAAATAAAATATTGCTATTTTAAAGCTATTTTAATAATAAGCTATTTTAATAAAATATTATTGAATAATTCATAATCATTTCTATTAATTATTCTTATTCTGTATTATTAGTATTAATAATTTTTAAATTATGAATTGAATAAAAATAAATTTGAACTTTATTTTAAATTTATTTTATCACATTAGTTTTTAATTAAAATTCTTGATTAAAATGAAAATCAAAACCATTTTTTTTTTCATCACAATATTTTAATCTAAAACATTTAATTAAATTAATTCTCAAAATCCCCAAATGCGATGGTAATATAATTTTGAAATTGGCGGAGGGGAAGGGAGTGGGGTGAAAAGTTAGATGTCATACATAAATTTTGTTCATGTGATTTTGCGACATTTTCTTTATTCGAAATTTTTTTATTATTATAGATTATTATAATTAAAACTTCAGATTTCGAAACGGTATAAAGCAGTTATTTTTTATAACTTGAATTTTTTTTAAATAAAGAAAAGTACGAGGTCAGCAGTCTTATGAAAAAAATTGAGTCCATTTTCGTTCCAAATGACCGTTGGATTTTAAATTTTGGTACATTAAATTTCTTCAGTTTTAGTACGTTTACATTTTGACATATTTTTTGAAATGTTAAGTATTATAATTTTTTTTTAGTCACATCCATGTTTCATTTTTTTACATCTTAACTTTAAAGAAAATACTTTTCTATCAGATTACATCTTTTATTTTTCTATAAAAAATAGTTTACAAGATGATTTTTTATAAATTCATGGAAATATCGTTTGGAGCCGTGTGAGATAAGGCAACGGAAGTGAACACAGAGCTCAAAAAGTTTACAAATATATACTAAATTCCTATCAGAATGAAAACGATTAATAGAAAAAATTAAATGCATTATTCAAAAATAAGAATTTGTGTTAAGAATTTTTTCTGAAAATAAGATTTTCAAATATTAATAACCATTTTTTTCCTTTTCAAATCCTAATCTTAGTTTGCACTCTGCCTGTATTTAATTTATGTATGTTGTTCAAATTTTCAATCTTAAATACTTTCTATTGATCCATTCAAGTTCAAATACATTTTTTCAAACTTCTAGTGGATGGCCCTCGATGTTAATATAGTATATTCAAATATTAATCAATTCGTTAAATTTAATTTTTAATACTTTAAATAGAGATTTAGTATTAGAGCAGTTTTTAATGGAAATTGAAATCAACGGGCATTAGCTCAATCGGTAAAATGCGAGGATTTCGGTATTTTTCATGTTAATGCGAGCTCAACTCTTCCGAAAATTTATAATTTTTTGATAATTTTTTTATATTAATTGTAATTATTTAATAAAATGTAACTAAACTAAAATTTTTCTTAGTTGACCTAAGTAGGAATGAACATTTTTTTAAATATTACTTGTTTTTGTGTTCACAAATTCAAGAGTCGAAAAATCATTATCTGAGTTTAAGTTAAAATTCGATAGAAAAATATAATTTTGAAAAAATACCGTATATTTTGTAAAAGTACCACGCCAAATTTCATCCTACTAGCTTACTGTACCTTAGAGTTACAGTATTGAACTATATTATATATATATATATATATATATATATATATATAGCTTCTTTTAAATTAATAGAAATTTAATTATTGAGATCAAACAAAAATGAAGGTTTCGGTGATTTATGAAAGTAAAAGTGTTTTAGAGAATAAACAATAAGAGTGAAATTCCTCAATTTTATTCATTAAATTATTTTTAAGAACGATATTAAATATTTAATCAAGATTAAATAACAATAAAATGATGCAAGAGTTCACTAAGAAAAGCTGAAAAGATACCACAAAAAATTCTTCGACATGTTTTTTTTAAGAATAAAATTAATTATTTTGCAGTTAATTTGTCATTGCATCTAAATATAATAAAAAATGGTTTCTATTCTGTAACAAAAATTTATTTTTATGATTATTTTTTCTTCAGATATACATTTGTTTCTTTAATAAAGGGAAGAATTAATATCTCAGTTTCTTCATGAACGTCAAATATTTTTCTTTTCCCTTTTCTAACTTAATCAGTTTTTTTTTCTTTAAGTCTATTTTTTCGACAGTCACAAGAATATTTTTCCATTTACGCGACATTAATATCAATTAAAAATGGTTTTATAATAATTCTCTCTTAACTTATATAAAAGTATTACTTTTGTTATTTAAAGAATAACAAAAGTAATACTTTTTAGAAGAAGTCTTAAGAATTTCAGAAGTTGGAATATTGTTTTATATTTTAAAAAGAAAAAAAAATGATCAAAAACAAACAGAGTATTTTTTTAAAATTTAGTAATATTTTCTGACTTACAGGATATTGCTCACTTACAGGAAACGGACAGCAATAACCAAAATTTTTAACCCTTTGCACTCCGAAAAATAATTAGATGCAAAATTATTCACCTAATACAAAGATTTGTTTATTGCTAGGAAAAATAAATACATATGATTCTTTTAAATCGAATTTCTTTGAGAAATGAATCTACATCTCTTAACCATTATGTAGGCGTTTTTTAACAATAACATTTGAAAAATAAATAAAACGTCAAAAGGATGCACAATCTTGAATGGTGAGTCAGAGACACCATCGGAATGCAAAGGGTTAAACATGGTTCTATTTTAGATAACCGAATCTGGAGCAAAGCCCTTTATCCGAGATCATTTCTGATTTTTTTTAATGAATAACATTTTTCGGAAAATGCTTTAGTCGTCAAAAAACGAAATTTGGTGAAAGAAATATCAATCTCTTAATAAATTTTGTAAACATTTTTCCAAATGTTGATGGACCGCGTCTTCATTCCTGAAGCTTTCATAGCAAAAAATTACTATGGAAATGGAGGGTATTTGAGATTTTACATGAAATCATAACTAAGTGAAGCCACAGATTAGAACAATAGGCAATGTGGCAGGTGTATTGAGTTAAAAATCATTTTATGTATCGAGGTAAAAATATATTTATTTATATTTGTCATCCTCATGTTGAAGACTTTTTTTTCATTTTTTTTTTTTTTGCCATTCGAAGCTAGCTGCTTGTTTTAATGTTGCTCCAAATTTTTCAATTAATACTATTATCCCTAATATTAATACTAAATCATGGAGAAGATAGATTGAGTTTTTAAGTTCTTTTTATTCCATCACGGGAGGAGGCATTATTCACCAGCGAAAGCGACGTACACAGCACGGAGCTGACGAAAAAGCTACTGTCTGTCCATAAGGAGATCTCTGCCCGACAGTCGTCTATGTTTATGGCGGGCGTTAGAGAAACAGGTTACTGCAGGAAGAGTCCATTTCGCAGAGGTAGAAATTCATTCAAGTTTCTTACGTTGGCGCGTTTAGCGACTAATTGGCGGTATTGATATATTGCCTTTAATTTTCGAAAGCAAATTCGAAAAATAATTCACTGGGCTGAAAATCATTTGTGTACTTGGAATTTTGAAAATATATATTATTCCTGTTAGAATAATACAGAATTTCCTATCTGATTAGTGCAGAAAGAACAGAGTGAATCAAATAGAAAAACTGAATAATTGTTTATATGTCTAACGACTGCACAAGAAGAAAAAAAAATTCAGTTGAATCCAGCATGACAAAAAATTAAGTTTCATTTTATTTGTTTTAAATTTATGTAACTACTTAAGATCAAATTCTCCGCAGCAAACGCGAAGTAATCTGTTTAATTCAACATAAAAATAATAACATAATAATCATAATTATTTCATAAAAGGTTGCTTTTATTCTGTTACAAAGTAAAATATCCATTGTTAAATATGCTTAAAACCTCTCCAAAAAGTTTTTTTTAATAAATGGTTTTCAGCCCAGTGAATTATTTTTCGAATTTGCTTTCGAAAATTAAAGGCAATACATCAATAACCCCAATTAGTCGCTAAACGCGCCAACGTAAGAAACTTGAATGAATTTCTACCTCTGCGAAATGGACTCTTCCTGCTGTAACCTGTTTCTATAACGCCCGCCGTAAACATAGACGACTGTCGGGCAGAGATCTCCTTATGGACAGACAGTAAGTGTACAAAAAAGAGACGGGAAATCATTATCCCTCGCCATAAGTACCAAGATTTTGATAGTGATAAATATTTTTTATAGAGCTTCTAAACTGTAATTTCAGTGGGGATTTCCATTTCTCACACATAAGAGGTAAGGGAAGCACAGGGATCTTTTTAAAAGTATTTTGTTTAGGTCAGCCATTTTCATCTCTCCCACGGAGTGAGAGAAAATAACAGGTGTTTAGCTTTTTTTTTTTTTTTGCAATTTTACGCAGCTTTTGTTGAATGAATTAACTAGAACATGAGGAATGAATCAGGAAATAAGAATATTTTAGAATGATATTACTATGGGCTAAATTAAGATAGGGCTTTGGAAATTAATTAGGAATAAAATTAGGATAAAAGTACCATTACACACACACACACACACACATAAATAAATAAATAAATATATATCTTGTTCAAATTTTCAATCTTTAATAAAATACTTTTTTATTCGTCTATTTAAGTGCAGGTAATTTTTTTTAAAATTGTAGTGGGTGATATTTGATATTAATACAGTTTCTTAAAATATTAATTCATTAATTTTTATTAATTAATTAAAAACTAACTTTATTGCCAAAATTTTTCACTTTCCCGCCACGAATTAAATAACGAATTCAGTTTATTTCTTTCCCCGTACACTATTGAGGTTAGGCTCAAAATGTTTTCGGTCGATTATTTCAAAAGATTCTGTTTGTTTTTTTGATGTTTGATTCATTTAAAATTAATCATTGTTAATTAATAAGTTTTTGGGTTCATTTTGAAGTAATTTCGTTTTAAAGTAATAAATATTAAAGGAAATTGAAAATTTCTAATCAATTGCGTTGGCTCAATTGGCGATTAAAATTCAACGCTAACATAATATTTTTATCAATTATTAATAAAGTGCAATTAAGCCTTGATAACCTGTCTGATAGGGCGTTAAATTCGCATCCGATGGGCTGCAATTTCGAATCAGCCAGCCGAAGACTGTATGTTTGCGCATGTTTGTTTGGTGGACGCTAAATTAGTCGCGGTCACAAAGTCCTCCATGTCGGGAGTAATACCAATGGGGGTACTGGGTCAGAGGTAATGGTTCTCTGTTCCAGATCTAATGAAAAAAGGTAAGTAAAGCGGAACAATAGAACAATTATTGAAATTATTTAATCAAAAGTAACTAAAATAAAAAATTCTTTGTTGGCCTTGGTAGGAATTGACTTAATTTTTAAAAAATATACTGCTTGTTTCGTCATGTTGTATCAATGCCCCTTGAAGTTTTTAATATCCCATCTTAAAAAAGTCGCTAACTATGACTAAAATTTAGCAAGCTGATAATTATGGCAAATTGTATTTAAAATTCTATGATGCGCTAAAAATGTACTCGTAAACTACAGCTAGGAACTTAGCATTAAAGAATTAGTCAAGTTAAAAACGAATTGTTAATGGCTGTTTAACTTTATTTTAAATTCTGAAACAGTAGTGAAAAAAAATACATGGAAAAAAATTGTCGCAACAAAAAATTCGGTGATAAAATTGTCGTTATAAATTTGAAATTCAATGTCTGGTAATAATTGCTCGAAATATAAGTAAGCAATATCGCAAAAACAGTACTCGAGACATTATTCTGAAGGAAACAAGTTTCTGGAAAAACACTGATCATCCAAAGAAAGGCGCTCATTTCATCTCACATTTTAAGAACATATAAAGTGCCATCACTGGCGAGGATGGAGTTTCCAAAAATTCGCCCCAAAAATTGGTTGTTAGTGATTCTCTGTCTTTTGCAGACTATTTTTTCTATTTGCTCCATTTTCACAAAGGAATGCATTTCTCTCTTTAAGAGTATCAATCCAACTCATTTTAAATCAATTTTTAACTGTGAACATCACGTTTCTATGAAATAATGATAATACAGAGTTGCTATTTGAAAAATTCGAAATTTTGTCACCGTATCGGTAACTGTGATAACTACATTGATTTCCACACCATTCTTAAATGCATACTGTTGAATATCTCCATTTAAAGTTTGATTATCTTTGTTGTTGTTGTTGTTACCTATGGCACTTGGCTGTGGTAACAACCCTCCGCTGATACGGCAGCCAATTTAAGCCGAAATGAGCGTCTCTTGTTTTTTAAAGTAGCGCCAAACAGGGCCAAGAGTACGACTTAGCTACACGCATATCACATTCGTTTGCACAGCTCCTTTTTACAGGGGGGGGGGCACAGTCACACATCTCACAG
>JAOUZG010022949.1:3501352-3569025 GCA_026289955.1 Argiope argentata
GCCAATCATGCTCAAGATGCCCAGCATAAAATCGAAAGATGGAGCCGCTTGTTTTTGTGTCTGCCTGACTGTAAATCCATCTTTAGATTAATTTAAAAAGAAGGTGTGAATGTTGTATTTAAAGAAAATAAATATATTAATAAAAGTAAAACATATATACTTCGTTTCCCCAAGTTTGTCATGTTAGTCTCGCTATTGTATTTTTTTTAATGACTGACTCGAACATAGTAAAGTTCATTTATTTATTTTCCGTACCGTAAATATGCTGATCAGCCGTCTGATAATCCCTTAGGGAATTTTTAAAGGAAGGTTCATTAGCGGTGCAAAGCTAGTTGCGCAGTAGATGAGAATTCAGTTAGACTTTTAAGTGTTGTGTGTGTTTTGTTCGTCACGTGCTCTATGTTTAAATATATTTTAAAATTTTGTAAAATAATTTATTTTCGGCCATGATGATTGCCTATTCACTGTGTCGAGTATTAAAAACTTTACTAACATTTAGACTATCCGTTTTATTTAGCATTTTAAAGTTGGCAACATTATTGATGTGGAATTCTTCCTAAGGATCAAATAACGCAATTTAAGCCTACCATCTATATATAAGTAAATAATGTTATAAATTTGCATGCTTAACCTTTTCGCATACAATGACGTGTCTGACACGCGCATCGAATTACTGAATTTTTAGTTTCAAGTCTGCAAATAAGCCACAGAATTTAAATACGCAAAAATCAATTCGAAGCGCCTTAATATCCCAAATGCTCCATATATTATTAAAAAAATCAAATTGACAATAAATTACCAAAAAAGGATGTGTCATCTAATTAGAAAATTAAATGTTGTTGTTACTTTTGGCATCTACCATGGACAAGCTCCCCGCTGATACAGCAGCAGATTTTAGCCGAAAGGAGCGTCTCTTGTTTTCGAATTAGCGCCAACTAGGGACAAAAAATCCAACTTGGCTACACACTCACCAAATTTACTTGTACAGCCGCTTTTTACAAGGGAACACAGTCACACATTTCACAGATAGCCCACAGAAGAACAACCATGCTCGAAACGGGACTGACTCGAACCCGGGACTCCCGGAACTAGAAGAAGACGCGCTACCTCAGGGCCAGAAAGCCGGCCACTTAAATAAATTCGTATGTCAAGGCATTAATGTATAATAAATAGATATTTATAAACATCCAGTCATTCATCCATTTAAATGACCAAAGTAGGATGTACCATATTATTAGAAAGTTATACAAATGTTGTTGTTGTTACTAATAGCACTTGCCTGTGGACAAGCCCCCCGCTGATACAGCAGCAGATTAGAGCCGAAGGGAGCGTCTCTTTTTTTGAAGTAGAGCCAACTGAGGCCAATAATAAAACTTGGCTACACACTCACCACATTTCCCCTTTTTACAGGGGAGGGGGAAAGTCACACATCTCACAGATAGCACAGAGAAGGACAACCACGCCCGAACCAGGACTGACTCAAACCCGGAACTCCCAGAACACGAGGAAGACGTGGTACTTCTGAAAAGCTGGCAAGTTAAATAAATTTGTAAGTCAAGGGGTTAATGTATAATAAATAGATATTGATAAACTTCCAGTCATTTATCCTATTTAAATACGTGGACTGAAGCATCAACACACAGAATTTGTCCTTATTTTCCTCTGCAGTCTGTTTCATTATGGTAAAATAAAAATAATTAATTACAAGGAAACGATCAAAACATAAGAATAATCCCATTCGATCAGCTTTTTAAATCAAATTCAACGCATGTCACCAATATAAGAAGCGAAGCCAACTATCTCAAAAATTAAGCGAATTTCATCCAATTCTAATCTACTTTAGAAACATAACGACCTAATTTGATACGGCACTCCCTTTTCCAAAAGTTAGCTGACAAGTCAAGTGGAGTGCAACCCAAATGAAATCCAAGGACACCAGCTTAATCAAGGGAGCGTTTTCATGGCAGAGCTTTTCGGAAACGCAATTTCGTGTTTTGAAGTAGATTAAATCAGCGCTTCCCATCTTGATCAAGATTTTAGATGCGAGGGTTGAGTTGTTTGAAGTTTGCTGGTCGGTGATTTGTCACTTGGAAATGGAGCCCTTTTCAATGGGGGACTTTCTTTGACAGTGTGGCAATATTTTATCCGGTGTCTGGTCGATTCATTCTGGAATAATCCCGATATGGTATGAGAGGCTTCAAGTGAGTTTGGCGTAATTTCGAATCACAAAATAATAAAGTCGTTCGATGAGATTGGAGAGGACGTTTTGATTGGTTATGTGAAACACAAAGTTATTTAATCTTGTCTTGAAGCTTGAACGTTAAATTATCATTAATTTTCAGAGAATTTTCATTTTGTTTGTGTTATTCAAATTACAACGAAGCTGTGGCTCTATTTGGTTTATTAAATTACAAATATATAATATGATATTTGAAACTTGTATTTAATCATATTTAGTTTTAGTATTATTTCTGCAAATAGATTCTGTATGTATAATAGAAATGTACTCGACGATTTTTAGAAGTGGTGAATAACAATGAAGTTAACTGAATTGACTTCACAGATACAAGTGGAACATACTGTATAAGATATGGATAGTGTGTCTTCCCCAAAAGCTGGCCATCCCAGTTCGGGCAAGGTTGTTCTTCTGTGTTGTTGTTATTTTCGTGACTTATGGCACTTGCTTATGGACAAGCCCCCTGCTGATGCAGCAGCTGATTTAAGCTGAAAGGAGCGTCTCATCGTTTTGAAAAGCGCCAACTAGGCCCAAGAGTACGACTTAGCTACACACTCAACACATTTGCTTGAACTGCCCATTTTTGCAGGGGGGCGCAGTCACACATCTCTTCGATAGCACACAAAAGAACAATCATGTCCAAACCGGGACTCAAACCCGGGACTCCCAGGAAACGAGAAAGATGCGCTACCTCTGTGCCAGAAAGCCGGATGTTCTTCTGTGTTCCATCTGTAAGGTGTATGAATGTGCCCCTTTGCAAAAAGGGACTGTACAAGTGACTGTTATGAGTGTATAGTTATGTCGTACTCTTGGTACTTTGGTGCTACTTCAAAGCAAGAGAAGCTCACTTCGGGTTAAAACTCTCCGATACATCGGAAAAGCTTGCCCATAACAAGTGCCACTAATAAATACAACAACAAATAAATATCTGTACTCGAAATCTGATCATTCGATTATCTTTGAGAATTATAATTGTGATTATTAATTAGAAGATCAAATTTTCTTACAGCAAAAAATAACATGTCTTGAGTCTTACTGTAATTTAGTTTAATTTAATTAGACTAAATGAATCTTATTCTCAGCATTCACTACCATGTTTTGTTATTATTTTAAAATGATAATGTTCAAAGCTAATATTCTACCTGAAAATTACATCAGGCGACATGTATTATAAAAAAATCGATCAAAACACTTTACAAGGCAGCACGTTATAGAATGAGTTATCGAATGTGATTTTTAATATCTTCTTGTGTTGTAGGTGCTTACTAAAAAACTATCCTTCAGAAAAAAAATTCTAAATTCAAATTTTGAACATTGAAAAGGATAATTCCTTTACCTGAATAACTTTGGAGCATATTATTACACAGAAACTATTTTAACTTCCTTTTAATATTAAAATATAGGTTTTGCAGTAAGGCCCGTTTAGTTTTCATAAAATAAAAATAGATTAATTTTAGTAAACATTTAAAATTTTCATAGCAAGTATTCATAGATTATACACATTCAAGAAGGGACAAATTTTTATCTCAGTAGACATTTATTTAAACCATAGGATTTTTATCTGACATTGAATCTTCTTGTTTGAGAACTAAAAACCACAAATTTGACCTTGAGAAACCCAGAAAATCAGAATCCCGCTCAACTCAAAAGCAAAATTATTTTCAAATTATTAGAAAACAATTTTAAGAACACAAATGAATTTAATACAGTAACAAGAGCCCTCCCACACACATATGTTTCGCATTTATGTTGTAGTTGATACTTATGGCGCTTGCCACGGACAAGCCCCCAACTGATACAGCAGCAGATTTTAGCCGAAAGGAGAGTCTCTTGTTTTTTGAAGTAGCACCAACTAGGACCAAGAGTACAACTTAGCTACACACTCACTACATTTGCATGCACAGCCCCTTTTTACAGAGGTGCACAGTCACGCATCTCACAGATAGCACACAGAAGAACAACCATGGCCTAACCAGGACTTCCAGAACACGAGGAAGACGCGCTACCTCTGTGCCAGAAACCCTGCCTGTCGCATTTATTATCAGATAATCAAAATATACTTGCAAAGAAATAAACCCGCTTTCTATTAACAGTTTGTGTTAAAAATGTCCTCAATAATTGCAAATAATAGTTATTGATTTGTCTTATCGACCCCCTTCCCCTATAGGTACAATTCTACAGTCAGAAATTCAGATTCTTTCACTTCCTCAAACTAATTATTTTCGGCTTCATTTTTACACCGTCGGTGGCATCGGAGCCTCGAGAGATAAACTCTCGAACCCAATCTTCGGCGGAAGGAATAATCCTCTCCGCCTATTCTTGGAGCGTGGAAATTTAATCTCTCTTGTAATCATCGGTCGAATGCTTGTCGGAGGTGATAAGGGATTGGAATCTATTTGAACTGTTGTTCCGAATCTGCGAATCGCCTTTCAAGGATGGGGTAGGGGTAGGGGTGTTCTCCCGGGAAGTTTGTTTACAATTTTGAATGAACCTCTTGAAAAGAACTGCCAATATTGCAGGAATCCGGAATTTTAACAGGAAGAATAGCGAATTTGCTCTATTCAGTTCCGGAATTAATAAAGTATTATTAGGTTGAAAATGAGTTGTAGGAATTGGAAGATTTCCTTTTATAGTACCGACTAATTTTGCAAGTGGAACACCTCGCTGTTTCTTTATAAGCATTGCATATCTAAAAATTAAAATCATTATATCTGAAACTGTGATAAACTTCAAGGTAAAGGAAATAACTTTTAAAATATTGTATAATTAATATACATCTTATTTCTGTAATTTGGTTTAAAGCTTCGATTGTACACATACATAAGTACAGTAATTAATTTATTATTTTGATGTACGCATATATATGGCGTATATGTCGAATAAATTTTACAGGAAATTAAAATTTTTAGTCCAAATAACTCTTAATATTTTTTTTCTTAAACATTTTGAAATAATTAATTTCTCTAAATTCGTATTCATCTTATCAACTGAAATAAGATGAGATTTTTTGTTGTTAGGTTGAATTGAGGATCCATGGCACAAGAACCAATATGAGCCTGGATAGCCTTGTGGGTAGAGTGTTGGACTCGTATTTCTTAGGGTGCGATTTCGAACCTCGCCGGCCAAAGGTTCCCCGAGTGTGTGGTGGCTGGCGCTTTTTTAATCTGCCATTGTCACAAAATCCACCATGTCGAGAGTAATACTACTTGAGGAACTGGGTCAGAGTTGATCGTTCTCTTTTCCAGATCTAAATTACGATCTGTGGATGAATGAATGAAAATACTTGAATGAAGTCCGCCCCATAAAAAGGGCTATGATGTGTGTGTAGTTATGTCGTACTCTTGCCCTAGAAAAACGAGAGACGCTCAATCGGTTTGAATCGATGATAGGGTTGTCAACGGGCTTGATAAAGTGCCATAAATAACAACAACAGAATCAATATGAAGGTTATACTGCGCCAAACAAATTTATTTCTAATTCAAAGTTTAATAAAAAAAGTTTTTATAAAAGTGATTCAAAAATAAACATTGGTAAAACTGGGATAAATTACAAAAAGACACAATGAAGTCGTTATAATGATTTCAAATTAAGGGATAAAACTTTTTTTAAAAGACAAAATGGTTTTCATGGGAATTTCTGGCAAGCAACAATGGCAATGTCGCTGATGTTATTTTGAAGTAAAACAACCGTTTAACATTAAAATATAGGTATTCCATAAGGATATGATTAACTGTTATTACAAAGTAAAAATGTAGACATAATCAGCATAGATGTCTATGCATGAATCAAGTTTGTGACTGCAAACCTGTTATAGTTCCCGGATGTGGGCAGGGAAGGTTCTGGAACAATCAAGCATATCTGAGTTCTTATTGGTTGCTTTACCAAATTACTGGTTCGCCATTTGATCATCATCCAATAGAACTGATCGTAAAATGTTCTTTCCAGTGATTGGACTAACTGTGATGGATAGCAACATTGCAGGTTTATAACAATATTTTATCATTCATTTACTCTCCAATTTGAACCATCTCTTCATATCATTATAATTACTTTCAGCTTAATTCTTACGTTTGTTGATGGCAACAAAGCTAGCTAAGAATTAGTTTTATTTTCAATCTTTGGAAGGAAGAATAATCCTTTTCTACCACTCCAGTGTTTGCAGACTTAATCTTTCTTGCCACCACACTGATGGATATGGGATGGAAATTTAATTCCACGGGTGTTTCGAATGTCTTTATAAGAGCAGGAAGTTCATTTAGAATGTTTGTTCTCGACTTAGAAGAAGGTTTGTTTGAATATACGTCTCAAAATTCGTTGTATTTTTTTCAGTGAATTGGGTATAAAGAACACTGAATTTAGGATTGGCAGATATAATCTATTGTAGAAAGAGGCGTTATTCCGATTAGGTATCAGTTTAAGCCTTTAAAGCTGAGTGAAATCACAGACGTTTTGTTTAAAATCACCTTGTTATTTAATCTAATCTCTAAAATAAATCCGCAAATATATTTAAATAAAATCTTTACAGAAATATACAAATTTGATGGTAGAAACCACGTAAGAAATATGATGAGTCAAGATTAATTGCTATTTCAGTTGCCATTTCACAGACATGGCGAAGAATTAAGCAATTAATTCTTGGAATTATATCAAGAGAAACTGATAAACATAATTAAAAACAAGTAAGATAAAAAAATTGAAGTCAATTCTTACTTAAGTCAACAAAGAAAATTTTTATTTTAGCTACTTTTTAAATAAATAATTACAATTAATATAAATACTCTATCAAAAAAATTATTGATTTTCACCAGAATTGAGCTCAAATTCATCACCTTCACGCAAAAAATACCGAAATCCTCGCATTTTACCGATTGACCTATTGCCTGTTGATACTTATTTTCATTACAAACTACTAAAATTCTATTTAAAGTATTAAAAATTAATTACATTTAATTAACGAAGTAATATTCGAAAAAAAAAACTGTATTAGCATTGAATGTCATCCACTACAAGTTTAAAAAAATGCATTTGAATTTGAGTGGATGAATAAAAAGTATTTTATAAACGATTGAAAATTTGAACATATAATATGTATATAATCAGAGAGGGGGGGATTGAACTAATAATTGGAATTGAAAAATGTGGAATACAGAGGCTCGTCAAAATATTAAAAAAAAAACTTTTATGACGATTATAATACTTCTTCTCTTGTGTTTCGTATACAGGAGAATAATAAAAAAAGGGAGAAGTTCGAAGGTTGGAGGGTAAGCCATCTTCACGACTCTCCTCTAAACTTTCTCGCATTCTAATACGATGTGGCTTGTAGAGCATTTCATACGGAAGAGAAAGAAAAACCAAATAAAGTTTCTTCAAGTTTACGTTTCTACCAATAAGATCTATAATTTTAAAGATTTTTTTAATATTCATGACTTGACCATGTTACAATTTTCATAAATCTAGGGCTCTGCGTTGAATTATCATAATCACACGATCAAATATATAAAGACTGAAAGGTGATAAACATTTTGAATAACTGTATTTGTATTCTGATTCATATTTAAAATTCTAATAATAAATGCATCTATATGGTTAATTCGGTCCAAAAGATTTAACCAGCCGGCTTTCTGGCACAGAGATAGCGAGCCCTCCTCGTGTTCTGGGAATCCCGGTTCGGGCATGGTTGTTCTTCTGTGTGCTATCTGTGAGATGCGTGACTGTGCCCCTCCCCGTGAAAAATGGGCTGCGCAAGCAAATGTGGTGAGCGTGTAGCTAAGTCGTACTCTTGGCCGCCTTAGTTAGCTCTACTGCAAAAAGACAAGAGACGCTCCTTTCGGCTTAAATCTGCTCTGTATTAGCGGGGGGCATGTCCAATGGCAAGTAACACAAGTTACAACAACAAAAGATTTAACCTTTATCTACAGCTTTCAAGACCGTCTGTATCAGATGTATGCATTGATATATTTGCGAATTTTTGTTGAAACGGGGAGAAAGGTGTGAATTTAAAATAATAATAAACATATATAAGAGTAAAACCGGGGGAGTGGTCTACTCAAAAATTTCGCCTATATTCTCTAATGCCATGCCAATGGTGTGCAATAATTATGAATTACCCTTTAGCTTGAATTTGGCATTTTTACTGGATCTATCGCGCCCTCCTTGGCGACTTTTTTGACGATTGATCCTTTACATGGGCTAAAAGTATCCAAAAATCGAATTTGTGTTTTAGATACGTTTTTCTCAACCGATTGAAGCTTAAATGTGACAGAAAACTGTACTAGTAATCACTAAATCCAGTACCTTATATATTTAAGTCACTGCGTTTTTGAGTCATCGCGTTTACATGCTTCTGAAAATACAGACTGATAGATATTTAACCCGTTGATGGGTTTATCTCAATCTTTGGCAATTATCTACCCTTCAAATGTTAAATTTACGTACCGAAACTTATCTATCTCGTGCTATTCGTATTTTATTTATAGCATTAAAATATATTCAAATATCCGGTCTTCTTCTGTACATGCATTAATCACAAGTTGACAGAAATCGTTAGATTTGGTATGAAGATCGCATACCGAATTTTAACCATCTAGTTGAATGAGGTTTTGAGTTATCTTTGCTACAGATAGACAGAGAGACAAGCGGACATTTTTCGAATTCAGGTGGTGTGAAACGTTGAGAACATTCAAAATTCCGATTTTGAAGATTAGTATACTTTCTCTATATTACTTTGTACGAGGAAGGAAAAACATGAAAAAATATATTTTTGCTTTTTTCAATTCCTACTTTTAGTTTGTACTCTCTCTATACATATTTATATATCTTGTTAAAATTATCGGTCGTTTATAAAATACTTTTTATTCACTCATTCAAGTTACATACATTTTCTTAAAACTTGTAGTAGATAACATTTGATGTTAATACAGCTTTTTTCAAATATTAGTTCATTAATTATTCAGTTCCTACTATTAGTTTACACTCTCCTTATATATATCTTGTTCAATTGCTAATAAATTACTTTTTGTTACTCCACTCAAGTTCAAATACATTTTTTAATATTCTTAGGGAATGACACTGGATGTTAATACAGTTTTTTTACATATTAATTAATTAATTTTCAATACTTTAAATGAAGTTTTAGCAGTCTGTGATGAAAATTGAAATCAACAGGTACTCAATCGGAAAAACGCGAGGATTTCAGAATTTTCTCTTGAAGATGAAGAATGAGAGTTCAATTCTCGCAATCATTTTTTGATAAATTATTTATATTAATTATAATTATTTGATAAAAATTAACTAAAATATAAATTTTCTTTGATGACCTAAGAAAGAATTTTTTCTTAAATATTTTATGTTTGCATTAAATATATGAAGAAAGATGAGGAAACAGTAACCTAATAGAATTGATATTCATTTAATAAAACCATACATTACATCAACCCCAAAAAATAATACAAAAAATACATAAAAGATTACTCTTTCTAAATTAGGAAAATAGAATGTTTTCTCAGGATTTATGTCTTCTCTATTGGAATGTGGTATCTTATCTCAAAGAAAGAGAAAGAAAATAAACTCGATTGTTCTGAAAAAAACTGCCTTCTAAGAAATATCTAGAAAGATTACCCATTACATCCTCTCCCCCCCCCCTCGATATTTTTATATACCCTCCATCCTTAGATCCATCGACGGAATGTAAGTGAATGTTCGGAACCCAAAAAAAGAAAAGAACGATTGTTATTTCGAGGATTGAGTGCAACCCCATTTATCCCTGTATTTGTAATTCGCAGGTTTTTCTGGCATATCAGGCAGAAGGAAGATCGATATTCTGGAGATAATTTTATTGACTGAGCGATCAACCTTGCGATTAAATAGAGAAAACCGGATTCCAATAAAAAATGTATAATAAGAAGCTTCCATCTAAATCATTTATTTATTTGCTTCCAGAAAAGTGGATTTAGAATTAATTTTATATAAATTATTATATTCGATGGAGGAAACAATTATTCCAAAAATGAAGCCATTCATAAAAGTTTCGGTGATTATACTTCACAA
Organism: Argiope argentata; assembly: GCA_026289955.1. Lineage (NCBI taxonomy): Eukaryota > Metazoa > Arthropoda > Arachnida > Araneae > Araneidae > Argiope > Argiope argentata. The sequence goes on from JAOUZG010022949.1 coordinate 3,511,635, forward strand.
TCCGATATTAAAACGTATTGCTTTATTAATTTCTCTTTTATGCAGGTTAGAGAACATACTGTAATCGCCAAAAAATTCGAAATCAATATTTTTATGAATTTCCACGTTTTAGACCTTTATCAGATCGAAAGACACATTTTTGGAAAATGTTTGTATGTTTGTTTGGGACAAAAATAATTCAAGATTCAATGAGCTATATGATTTGAAATTTGGTTCATGGTGTACAAACCAAATTTACAAATTTCTGTCAAACGATGAATAAAATTTGCTCACATGAAGTCCATCTGTCTGGCTGTTCGAATATAAGTTAATTTGGTAATTACACAACACAGACAGTTAGACAGATAAGATTCGGTAGGAATTTAGAATACGATTTGTATACCAATTTTATAGATTTTGATCAGATTTTCAGCAAATCCACTTACAGGAATTCTCACGTTCTATTCTAATATAATTTAACACAATAATTACAAAATAAAGAGAGATGAATATGTAAAATTCGGTATATAGAAATGACATCTATAGTCAAGACATCTTTCACATTTTGCACAAAAGCCAATAAGCGATTAACCATCTGTCGTTTTGAACTTCAATAAGCAGGTAAACGCGAAAGCCAAAAGTTGCAATGCCTTAAATTTATCATGTAATGTATTTGTAATGGTATTGTGTAATAACAACCATAATTCTATGTAACATTTTTGTTTCAATCAGTTTCATATTCTATTAATCATATACCAGGGATTAATCGCCAAATAACTCGCCAAGGATAACACAATAGATTCTGGAAAGATGCCAACTTCACGTCAAAGGTTAAAACTTTGTAAATATTGTGCAACAATGTTAAGGATATCTTTATCAGAGATTATGTGAGAAAGTTTCAGGGTAACCACTTCCTCTGTGTTTTGAATCTTTTTCATTTCAATTTAATGATTTCAGATTTGATTTTCTTTCCTTAGGATGGCAACAAAGCATCGAAGATTAAATGGCAAATTCCATCTTCGAAAACAAGAATAATCATTTCCCGCCATTCATGAGAAGTGCAGGTATACTCTTTCTCGCAGTGTTCGATTTTTCCCTTTTATTGAAATTTGTTTGAACAAGTGTTCGGAAGCTCAGAATTGTCTCTCAAACAGTGTTCGAAAGAAAAATCGATTATCTTAAAGAGTTCTCTCACTAGAAGAATCTCTAAGGTTTCAATCCCAATCCTTTCTTTACTGCTAATTTTTTATAATGAAAATGGAAAGGAAAGATAATCAAAGCAGGTTCAATATTTATCCGAAGTGATTCGAAGATTCTTTAAAACATATACCTGCGAAATCAATGTTCACAATTCTGTTTGGAAAACGATGGATTCATTAAGAATGAGAATTCATTGTATTCAGATGTTTTAGTTGTCTTAGAATTTTTTTAAAATTTATTATATTTCTGTTAGTGAAAGAGGTTTTCAAGAAACAGTTTGGGCTATTATTATTTTAATCTATACTCAAATTTGTCAGTAGCAATTCATAATGTTTAGGATTTTTCTTTCTTATAAGAAAGAAAAGTGTCTTTTCGAGAAACGTCATTCAAAAGACTGTCAGCGCTTAATCGTATTTCTTCGAAAATAAGACGATATTGAAAAATTAAGCTTTGGCATAATTTTACAGGTTGATCACCATATTAAGTCTACTATTTAATTAAAACTATATTTAAGATAGCAACTATATGATCGAAAGTTTGAGTTTCGTGACCTAACAATTTTAAATATGCTTGGACAAAATTTTGTCTTTCTGAATTTTTTATTGAACATCAAATAATATTTAATAGAAAGTACAGTAATAATAATAACGTAGACTTTGAATATTGGCTTATTTACAAAATGTATAGTTAATAAAACATCTTCAAGTGGAAAGTATATGTTTTTAGAGCCTGTTTCAAAATCGATCCAATGCAGGATTGGATGATGATTTTCAAACTTTATCAACACTAGCTTAAATCATATATTACAGATATTATTCAAGTTTTAATTTTTCTCATTTGGGGAAAAAACTTATGGTATTCTCTGAGGATTTGTGACAAGATTACTAATTGATCTTCTTTCTTCAGTGGGAACAATTCAAACTTTGCAGTCTCTCATCGGAAAAGTGGAACTGATTGACCTTACTTCTGAGTTGAAAGTCAAACTGAAAAATTGATTCGGATTCTCCATCGAGGAAATATGCCACAACAAGAACAATACAAAGCCTGGTGTTCGGTAAATATCATAATCTAAATTTGTTAACAGACATTTAGCAGACGATTTCTTTTCAGGCATTTTATAACTGCTACTATTTTTATTCTAATTAAAATATTATTAAAAGTTAAAAGCAAACGATTTTTTCTTTGATACAAATATTTTATTAATTTTATTTCATTTAATTTTTGTATAATAGTTGATGATCAATTGTAAACCTTTTGGAATCTGGCAATTCTTGTAAAATATGCTTTTCAGTGAAAAGAATAAACAAGCCGATTGGAATTGTAAAATGCTTGGGCTATTATTTTAGATTTAAGAATTTAAGACGCTCTTCAAACTATAGTTTGAACCTTGGAAAAACGGAAAAGTTTTCTATAAAGAATGCAAAAGTTGGCCTACATACTCTAATGTGAATCCATCATACAAAATATATGAGTTTATTCCTTCCTTACAGAAACTATGAGTCAAAGTTTTCAATATACATATATGTTTTATTTTCTGTAATTTTTTCAAAACCTTTATCATCTTGACAAAACAAACAGTTTTTTCCTTTTTTTTGAAAAAATCCTAGCTTTTGCTGTCTAAAATTTTAGATGAGATGAAAATTGCTTCACTAATGTGAGCCAGTCTCTGTCTTGAGGCAATGAATTTCGATGAGACATTGCTTGCATATAGTCCTTTTGAGGTAATTGAAAAAAGAATGACGTAGATTTCTGAGTATACCTGAGGTATGCATTATTTATATTTTCTATTTCTGGGAGACCTAGAACGATGGTGTCATCATAAGATTCACAAGTAATATAAGTCCTAGAGTTAGTCCCAAATTAGCAATAGAAATTCACACCCATGTTTTACAATTGACAGTTGTTTTTATTTCAGGTAAAGACTTTTTCAGGTAGTGACTTATTTAACGTTATAATTTTCGAAACTATTGCATATTAAAAATAATTTTTACATCATCTTAAGATTCAAAAAGTAATATTTATAATGATGCTGTTTTTAAAACATTATTTTTAAAAGAAATTACTTTAAACATATTTTCTAAAAATGAATTTAATTTTGAAAGGAAAATTAAAGTTGTATTCACTTTTATTTCTAATATTTCAACCTGGAATTTTTTTTATTCCACTGTTGTCGACTGAAATATGAATATTCTGTTTATTTTTTACGTGTTGAGAAGGTTTCTATATAGTATATACTTTTGATAAAAATTTGGGAATTTTGTTGTACTAGCTTCTAAAATTTAATTTCAAAAAAAAAAAAAACAGTAATGACATCCAAAGTGCACCCATTTTAAAATACTGCTGCTCTTTTCTGAACTATAGACAGAAAATTAGGGAAATATACAGGAAAATGAACAAAGCGGTCTAAGATTTCTAACGTATATATGGGCTGTATCTCTATCGGAATTTGAAGGAAGTTATTAAGAAATATGTCCAAAAACCGAAGAGTAACTTACAATTTTATTCCTAATCCAGAAATAAAAATAATAAGTTACCATCCACTAGTAATCCAAATTATGATATTCTCTGCATATTTCAGAAGATTTGGAGGAATGCAGGAAAATAAATGCATTTGTGGAGGAATCGAAACTGTTTACCACTATTTAAAGGAGTATACAGAAATCTCCGAACATAGAAAACATCTATAAGTTATAAATAACGACTTGAGTTCAGTACTGATGGTACCAAGTAATCTTAAGGACATGATGTCTAAAGTAGTCAGTTTTTTGCCAACTGTTTGTAAGTTTGTAGAGGAGGAAGTTGTCAGTTTATAACCACTTGTGGTCAATTATCCCGAAGAAAATATCAGTTTGACAGATTCGGTCAATGTAAGGATGGACAGTGCTACTATCCACAGTCGGCCACAACAAATCCTGTCGATACTGCGACGTTCAGTGGTGGCGGGGTGGTCGGCTGCACACAGGAATTTATTAAGAAATAATCACACACAATTTTTCAATGAAACCATCGAGACAAACCAACTAGTCGCCAAACGTGGCTATATTTATAATAATAAGGAATCAATTTACTATACCAACTTCTTTTGTACAATGATCGTTGTAATTAAAAAATATTTGAAAGTTTATTCACGAGTTGTTAAAATGTCATGTACTCTTATTCTATGGAATTTTTTTAATGGGAAACCAGTATAAGAAATAGGAAATTTTTTTTATTTTAAAAAATGATGAATTTTAAAATTTTATATCAAGGTAAAAAATTAAGTTAAATTAGTTTAACCGTTTGAGTATGGGAGAATATTTACTTTTATGGCAAGTGAAGCACATTAGCACTTCGTTGTACTCAAACGGTTAATAATAAATATTAACCTATTTAAATTATCGTTGTCTCTCTCAGAAAGGCACATAGAGGCCTGGTGGTAAGGTCTAGGCTCCTGAACCATAGGGTTTCAGATTCAAGACCCGATTCCACCACAAAGCTGTCGCGTAAAGGGGTTAATTTCACGTTAAATCCGCTAGGGCCAAATATCCTCCCTTTGATGTTGTGTGTGTGGTGTTGAGACAGCAGTCCCAGTTCAGGTGTCATCCACGTCATCTGAACGTGTTTCAAAATTTCGAAGTGCATCCCTAAATAAATCTAGAGTTGCTTTATAAAGGTACGTTAATTTAACTAAACTCACAAAGGCAAAAAGAGCAAGGGGCAGACAGACATTTCTAAAATGCAGATTTGATACTCAAGAAAATCACCAATATGTTTCATTCATCAACATTTGAATGTCGAATTACAATAATGATAATAATATTTATTTTTTCTTCCGTTTTCTTAAACAAACGTTTCGGTACCTGCCGCAGGGTTAACAATATTGTAGTGTATTGTGTGTACTCTCGAATATTGAGAGCATAAAAGTTTGTTTTGTGTAAGTTACGGATAAGTTAGTTTTATATATGCATAACGGATTCTTGAAATATATTAAAATGATCAAGAAAGACAAAGTTCCAATCAACATAAAAGTAGGCTTTCTTTCAATCAAGATGATATAATGTTTCCGAAAATGTATCACCTTCTCTATATCAAGGTATAACAAATAGTTCTCGTCGGAAGCAAAAAGATACAAATGAAAAATGTATGTTCACTGAGAATGGCGGCGTGTAAGAAATATCGAAAAAAGATTCCCCATCAGGCCCTCCTATCCTGTTTGCACTGGGCTTAGTTCCATTGACAAGGCTTAAACGAATATTCCCTTGGCAAACAGAAAAAGAACAATCGTGTTTCGATGACCGAATGCAATCCCCAAGTTGCTCTAGTACCCGGATTTTTCCAACATACGGGAATCAGGAAAATCGATGCCATCCAGACTACTTTCAAGATTGGGTAATCAGTCTTATGATGAAGTGGAAACAATTTTTAGAAACTGACTAAAAATAAAATTATTATTTATTTTTGAGTAAAGAGATGGATTCATACTCAAAAGATAAAAAATAAAACGACTGGCGCTATTTCAGTCATACGTAATGCCAGATTTACATTCGGCCAGTTATAAGACGTCAAACAAGCAACGCATGCGTAGAAGGGACTGATTTATATTTGCCACAATTTTATAAGATATATTCAAGCATTCCATGTTTGGCTATAAATTGCTGCTTTGGCGAGTGTCCATGATTTTTTTATTTTTCACTGCCTATCATATTAAAATTATGGATATTTACCCAAAAAAGCATAGTAAAATAAAAAAAGTTAATATACTTACATTTGGAAATGGAAAATAAGTGAAAAAATAGAAAATCGCATTGGAAAGAGCAGAAAGCAAAAAATGTTGGAATTAATCTATGTTAAGTGAACTGTTTTTTCACGCCAAAAACACAGCCAAATTCTACATAAACATGCGCAGTAAGAAAAAATAAAATACAGCTGCTTGTAGCAACCACATTAGGACTACTTTCTCTCAAACAAACAACGATTTTTTTCAGTCTTTCTAAGCATGCGCGACCTATTTGCAGTTTTAAAAATGGCAGAGTGTAAACACGGCATTAATTTGGTTCTAATAATATTGAGAAGAATGCATTTATTCACTTCTGTTTTTGGAATAATTTTACTTTATAATTGTTGATCAATATAATTCGAGCTTATTTTTTTCAATAATTTTTAAACTTTATCGAATTTATTTGCAATAGTTTGGTGTTTATATAAAAACAGTTGCAGTTGTGCGCATTTTAAGAGTATGATTTAAATGGTCAGGCCATTTTTATTAGATTACTTTTCTACTTTCATAAAGTACTATCCAGTATTGGCAACCATTTTTATTTTCCTTCTTCGTGAGAATATAGGTGTTTTTCTTTATTGTTAAATTATTTTTATTGTAGAAATTTATTAAAAACTTCATCCTATATAATTATGACAAGATAGAAAAAAACCAATTGAATGAAATCGATGTATGACAAATTATTGAGCCCGTAATTTAAAATTTCACTTATTATAAAATAAAAGTCGATGAGAATATTGTACATAGGAATTAATGTTCAAAAAAAGAAAAAATGAATAATGGGACAAAGAATTATTTTCAATTTTATCAATGTAATAATAATATTATTGCAACTTGAACATCAAATTAAATTAAAAAAAGAATGAACATAAGAAAAAAATTGAATTAATAAGAACTGTAGTAAAGCCTACAAGTTTTTTAGGATTTTTTCGCTTCCTCCAGAATTTATTCATGTTATACATCGACTTAAAAATAAATTTTCTTGAAGTTCTTTTTTTTTTTTTTTTCGTTTTCTCTAGTTGTTTGGAGGTATTTTTTTTTTCATTTTGGTGTTCAGCAACGAAGAATCTAAAAGAAATAGAACTTAATGAATTCTGGTATTTCTTTTCTTATTTAAAAAGAAATTCCAGAATATTTTTTCATTCTGAATGTCTCGCTTTTCTATTCAGTTTTTTTCCGGTTAACAACTTCACATTTCTGGTTATACTGGATAACATAAAACGCTTTTAACATTGACGAATTTTTTTATTCAATTAAAAAAGAGCATTAAAGAAGAGATTTAAACGAATGTTTGCATGTTTTTTTAAGTTCTCAATTTAAATATCTCTCCAGAAATTAATTTTTGATCTTTCAAGACAGGAGAATTTTTTAAAATTATTCTCCCTATTTGGATATCTAACTAAAAAATAAAATAACAGTTTTAATGCATATTTGAAGTGGAAATTTCATATAGAAAAAAATTTCATGCAAATCTTTAAAGTATATCAGAATATTTGTTTTCTTTTTCATCCTTAGCTGAACTTGATTTAAACTTTTCTTGCTTTTATTGATAAAAAAATTAAAAAATTATTTAGCAATCACAAAACATCTCATGATTCCCTAGAAAAATTTTCAGGCTGTATTACATTTAGAAAAGCAAAAGATCCATTAATTATAAAAACTCCAAAAAATTCCCAAAACAAAAAAACCGATAAACAAACGATTTTTTAGAAATAATTTTCAAAGCGACAAAAATTGTTTGATATAAAACATTATATTCTATTATCGTCTGCAAATTTATAATTTTAATTAAAAAGAGAAAAAATTTTGTACTAAGGAATTTTAAAATTTTATAATTTCACGAAATCTTACAGATTAAACTAAATAATTTCTAAAATCCAAGAAAGCACCTTTTTCATCTATAATTAAGAATTTTAAACGAATATTACAAAACTTATTTTAATTTTCTAATTGCATTCGTAATACGTGCTTATAATGTAGAATATGAAGATAATCATTTTCCATAAAAACTTTCAATTGAACATTGCATGCAAGTATTGATGTTTTGAATCAATTTGCAGTAACAGGACTTTTCAGAATAAATTTTTTATTGAAGAAATAATTTTTCAGTATCAATAAGATAAAACAAACCTTAATTAAATATTTTTTTTCCATCTTTTTCCAAAAATACATATAACGAAACAAATAATGAGCAACACAATGCTATTTGTTGACTTGATAAGCCCATATACAAAGAAAATTGTAAATTTAATTAATTAAAAAAATTTAAAAATTTATGAAATGAGCTTCTGCAAAATTTTTCTTTTGCATTACAGTAAATATGCTTCATTATTTTAACTTTTATAAAGTGCAAAAATTGGCATTTCAGTTTCATTTATATAGAACATTTTAATGAGAATAGAATATTATATATTGTTTGCAAATTAATTGTTCTACTTCTGTTAATAAAATTCTTTTTTAACTTAATACATTAACTATTCGTTATCACAAGTTTTATTATTTTTGAAGAGAAAATACGAATATTTATTAAAAGATATTCTAAAAAGAAAAATGTTGTTCTAGCCACAATAGCATTTTGACCTCTTCTGCCGTAAAAAACAACACTTTTTTTCACTTTTTTGGCAGTTTAACTATTTAGTTTGAATTAAATTTTCGTGATAAGATAATTCTAATGAATTCTTTTTTATTCAAAATAATTACTTAATTTTTAACAGAATTTTTAATATGATTCATTTTTTATATTAAAATATTTTTTTTCAAAATAAACATATATTTTTGAAATAATTTTTGTAGCTCAATGCTAGGGTCTTAGTAAAATTGTGCTGCCTTTTAATTATTCATTTTTGAATTAATTTCGTTTGATAATTTAAATCTAATTAATACATTAAAAGTTGTTCTCATTTTATTAATTATTTTTGAAATAAATTTTTATGAAAGCATAGCTTTAACTCTTTTATTAATAAATTTTCTTATAGTTTCAGATAATTATATATTTTTGAACAAACTTTTTATTATAATTTTAGTTTTTGAATTAAAATAGTTTTATTATTCGAAATAATTTATTTATTTTTGTAGCAACTATTTTTATGATAGTGTAATTCTTGTTCTTTTATTAAAATTTGTTTTCTTATTATTAATGCTACAACTTTTTAAAATACTGTTTGCGATTTGATTTATAATTTTAATCCTTTTAGCAATTCTTATCAGAACATATTTAATAATATATCATTATAAAAAGAAAGCAATTAAAATCAAAATATTCGAAAGACTTATTTTTCTTCAGTAAGTTTCAAAATCAGTACGTGCTTTTGATTCACTTTTATGCTAATGAGGATTTCCTAAAATCATTATATGCAGCATCATTACTTAGATAATCAATCATCTTAAAAGTTTGGAAACAACTTTAATTGTTTCCAATATATTCTTTCCAACACGTTACGCAACTCATGCACAAGAATTTGTTTATCACAGTCAAGTTATTTTAAAACGAGTAACAACTCCCTGAGTGTTAGATTATCTACAATGTCTCCTCATTATAATGCAAAAATAAGTTTCTACATTTTTAATTCTAGCAAAGGCGGGAAAGTTTATTGATGCAGCAGACGATATTAAAAATAATAGAAACAATAAAATATAAAATAATAATGCACCTTTTTTTTTCTTTTTTTAATTTAGAGTTTGAAGTGTTTTGAAAGAAACACTTCTAACTCTTAGTGGGGAAAGAAAATCGTTTGCGAATTAATGTTTATCTCTCTGTTGATCGTTTGGTTTGAAGAATCAATAATTTGAAAGAATCAATAATTTTAGTGTTAAAATACAATGTTAAATTATTTTATTTTTTTCGGGTTTTTTACAATTACATACAGATGGCTATCAAAATAATTGAAACACCTGTGAATAAAAGTGATATTTTTGGAAGCTCTTCGAAATAAAATATAATAATAGCTACCAATTTTTTTATAAATAGTAGTAAAATATTCTGGTAGTATGTGTTCACTTTAATTCTTGGATTTTTTTTATTATTATTTTGAAATGATAAAATGTATGACCTCTCGAGTTTTCAATGTGGCTAAATCTAAGAAGCCCATCTAAATGGTGCATTATTGAATCATCTCAACTTTTAGGCATTTCTGGAGGTAGAGTGTCTTAAGCCATGAGATTAATTAATTTAGAGCTACATGTAATAAGATACATTACTTTTATACAAGGATCACATACCAAAGTTACCTTGTTTTTGTTGCTTTTTCCAAATAAATAAATAATAAATATTAATTAATTATAATCAATTCAGATTTATTCAAAATAATTTTTAGATATTATCGATAAAATTTTTCTTTACTTCTAGTAGTATATAAACTATCCAAATATTTAGAAAAGACTAATTTACATTTTGTCTGATTTTCAGAATAATATGAGATATAATAAGAAGGGAAAATATAGTTTGTGATTACAAAAATGATTAGTTTTATATCTCTAATTAAAACATACATTTAAGAAATAACTGATGTCTTTCTTTGCTAACACAATTTTCCTTAAAATAATTTGAAATATTTTAATACATTCATGTTATATTCACCAGCAAATTATTATCCATTTTTTACACTATTCAGTATGAAAACGTTACTATAGCAACAAAATTAACCAATTGAAATTGCAATAATTTCAATTCGTTTATAAATAAATGCAAATATTCTATATAAGTAATATATGAACTGTGAAATGTTATAACAGGGAAATTAAATTAAATGCTAACATTTTAAATGATTAAAAATATCCTGCAAAATTATTTCTGAAATTTAAAAATAAATAGATAGAATTTTAAAATAAATTCTATAAACTCCATCTCTTTCTTTTTGTAGCTAATTTAAAGAAGTAGAAAATTAATATTTCTCTAGCGACATGTTTCAAATCGTTTTCATTAAAAGAGCTGTTAAAGTTAACAAGTTTTTGAAAGAGAAATTAAAATGTTGGCAAATAATCTTTTCAATTGCCCTGTATCTATAAAAGGTTCTTCTGAAATTAATAAACCTTTAGAGATAGTTTTTCAAATTTCAAATTAATATTTTATTTGCTTTAGGATTCTTAATTGGTTTGTTCAATATCTTTAATGAGGATAAATAGAAAGATTTTTTCTAATTCAAAAATGTTTTTGAGTTTTCCGTACACTCTATTAAATTTAAAATGTTTATGTACTTTTTAAAACCTTTCTTAAAAGAAAAGGTTTAAAAATAAACGGGAAATTTAGGATTTTATCAAAATTATAAAGCAATGATACTTAAAATTTCATATAAAGCGATGAGTAAGATTAATAAAGCAATTAATAAGATTAATAAAGCGATGAATTAAATCACGTGATTAAGGTAACAAATTGGAAATGCATATTGCATTTATGAATTTTAGGGCTTTAATATTACTATTAATCACACAAATTCTGTCCAAGTATTTTATTATCCTACTCCATATCATTATATTAATTCAATGTATAAAAGTTAGTTTAAAGCAAATAGAATGGAAATCTCCTATGATAGATTCCGTTTAGGTATTTTATGTCGTTGTTACTAAATAGTAAAATGTTGATCTAATTACACCATATCTCATTCTCTGTTGTCTAGTGATAACAAGGTTTTACTAGTTTAATTCTCTTAACTTTTTTATTGAATTTAAAAACGGACCTTTTTTGTTGGATTCTAATGTTTAGACATGAGTCTTGTAATCTGATTCGAATGGTTTATCGTCATTTTTATCGACTTTTACCGCTACTTTTTGCTGTGCGCCTATCTTATTCATTAATTTCTATTGAACGAGATCCTACTTCGGAAATATTGAAATTTCTTCAGAAATATTGCTTTTAGTCAGATTTCTTCCACTTTTCTGCCTAATTTTATTATAAATAAATCTTATTTATACAATAATAATTTTTACACTGTTTTATGTTTATAACTTTAAATGCAATTTCTTTCCTTTTTTTAACATTTTGATAACAAACAAATTAGCGAATGCTAAAAGTGATCAAATTAATAGAAATCATTAAAAACACAAAAACCCAACCTCATCTCAACTCCAATTATGGTACCAATTGCTGTATTCTGATAATACAACGATGTCATTTTAATGGCTGTCTAAAACGTCTCTCTGATTGGCTAAAATAAAGTGAGGTCATACCTAGACACTCGGATCCACTCGAAGGCCCTTGGATTGAAACAAAAGGGCTGAATGACCGGACCGTCGCAATAGAAACACTGGTGGAACTGTGGTCGAGTCTTATGGGCCCTCAGCGACCACGATGCAACCCTCCCCTTAGGAAGTGCATCCCGTCTTCGATGGGAGGAGTCTAACCTTCACCTATTAGTGTATCCATGAGGGAGGCGAGATCCAACCACTATGTCGGAAGCATCTCATCCTCATTTCGAGGCGCCCATCCAGGGGGATAAAGTAAAGTGAAAAAAAAAACTATATCTTATCAACTTAACATAGGCGCGTTTCTTCATTCTAGTTATTTGGTTCCAACTTTAATGCAGAAAATTTAAAGCAATTCATTGTATCGCGTTCCGGTATAGATAATTTTTAAATGGTTTTCAGCTTTATGCTATAACTTTAAAAAAACATTGCTGATAACAGCAATCTCATGTCCAAAAATGCATCTTTTTCTAAAGTTTTCTACAATTTTGTCCACTACTATATTTTCTTTCCCTTTAAACATATAAAAAAGTAAAAACTCAAGAATAAGATTTTATGCGTTAAATAACCTAAATAATGAACATTAAGTTTATTTTATAATATGAAACATCGTATTTGTCAGTGAAAAGACATTTAGAATGCTCTTTCTTTCAATGCAACACAAACAAAAAAAGTTCAGATATAAGAGAAATAAAAGGTCTTAATGTCAAATAATCAATTTTAATGTCATTTTATTATACGGATCACAGTATCTACTATTGCAAAAAGTATTAATATTTTTCTCTCAATGCGACATGTACTAGGACGAAGTAATATGTAAAAATAAAAGTACATAGCGTCAAATAAAATAAATAATGAACATAAGCGACATCTATTATATATAATAATGCCTTTCTCGTTGCAAAGGTGTTTATATTTTCTCTTCTAATGTAAATTAAACAAGAAAGTTAAGATATAGAAATAAGAGTGCACAGCATCAAATAATATAAATAATGAACATAAGCGACATCTATTATACACTGAAGTGACAAAAGTCATGGGATGACTGTTAATATCGTGTCGGTCCTCCTTTTGCCCGGTGAAGTACAACAACTCGACGTGTCATGGAGTCCACAAGTCGTTGGAAGTCCTCTGCTGGAATATTGAGCCATGCTGTCTGTATAGACGTCCATAATTGTGAAAGTGTGGATGACGCAGGAGTTTGGGCACGAACGGACCTTTCGATGATGTCCCATAAATGCCCGATGGGATTAATATCGGGCGATCTAGGTGGCCTGATCATGCGCTGGAATTGTCCGAAATGTTCTTCAAACCAATCGCGAACAGTTTTGGCCCGGTGACATGGCGCATTGTCATCCATAAAAATCCCATCGTTGTGTGGGTACGTGAAGTCCATAAATGGCTGCAAGTGATCTGCAAGCAGCTGAACATAACCATTTCCAGTCAATGATCGGTTCAGTTGCACCAGAGGATCGAGTCCATGCCATGTAAAAACAGCCCACACCATTATGCAGCCACCAACAGCTTGAACAGTGCCTTGCTGAAGTTTGGGTCCATGGCTTCGCGGGGTCTGCGCCACACTCGAACTCTACCATCAGGTCGTAACAACTGAAATCGTGACACATCTGACCACGTCACGGTTTTCCTCTGGTCTAGGGACCAGTCGATATGCTCACGAGCCCAGGAGAGTCGCTGCAGGCGATGTCGCGCTGTCAGTAAAGGCACTCGAGTCGGTCTTCTGCTGTCATAGCCCAAGGAAGACAAATTTCGCCGCACAGTCCTATCGGACATGTCCCTCGTACGTCCCACATTGATTCCTGCAGTTATTTGACGAAGTGTTGCGTGTCTATTAACATTGACCATTCTACACAGATGTCGGCGGTCTCACTCGGTAAGTGCAGGTGGTCACCCACTGCGCTGTCCATGATGGGATGGGATGCCTGAAATTTCATACTCTCGGCACACTCTTGATACTGTGGATCTCGGAATGTTGAATTCACTAACGATATCCGCAATGGAATGACCCATGCGTCTAGCTCCAACTAACGTTCCACGTTCAAAGTCTGTTAATTCTCGTCGTGCCGCCATAAATCACGAAAAACCTTTTCACATGAATAACTTGAACACAAATGAAAGCTCTGGGAATCGAACTGCTCATTTATACTTTTTCGCTGCGATACTACTGCCATCTGTATATTTGCATATTGCTATCCCATGACTTTTGTCACTTCAGTGTATATAATAACGCGTTTCTCGTGGCATAGGTGTTTACATTTTCTCTGCTAATGTAAGTTAAACAAGAAGGTTAAGATATAAAAATAAGAGTGCACAGCATCAAATAATATAAATAAAGAGCACTAAGGTCCTTAATTATACGGAAAGGTTGTGTTTGTTACAAAAGATGTTTACAATTACGAATTCGATGCAGCATATAGAAGAAAGTATATAAGACTAAGAGTGATTAATCTAAATTAAGAATATTGTCATTTATTACATAGAGTACCGTGTTTGTCGCTTCAAAAGAGGCTAACAATTATGAATACAATGAATCATTTACAAGAAATTTAATATACAAGACTAAGAGTGAATACTGTCAAATAAAAATAAACCGAAAAAAAAAGTATATTGTGCTTTATTATATCGAGGACCGTGTTTGTCGTTGCAAAAGATGCTTATAATTTATATTCCAATGAAGCATATGCAATAAATTTAAGATATAAAAATAAAAGTTATTAGTGTCGTAATTACTCTTATTCTTGTATTTTAATTAAATTATAAAATTATTTATTTAATATATAGGAGTATTTTTTTCACTAAATAATTATTATTAACTGTCATTTATTATATAGAACACTACAGTTATTATTGCAGAAGATTAGGTACCGGGAAAAACTTGAGATTTATTTTTTGGAAGAGATCGTAACTAATGTGTAAATACACATTTTCACAGTTAAATGAAACTCCCGAACTAAAACTTTTTCCGAATGCTTACAAGTAGACAATTGTTTTTACACTATATCCTTGAAATTACATCTTTTACTGAACCATTCTAACTCGATATGAATCGCTGAATTAAATAGACAATGAAGTCTATTAAGTTAAGTGATTAGCCTACTAAATATGCATTAGCAGTTCATCGAAAGGGAAATCATCATCTACATCAGAGAAGCGCTCTACTGAATTGCTCGGAGAACCGGGAAGAATACCGTTTCCGCACGATTACAATGGTGAATATCAATTTCTTCTTTTTACTGCCACTTCATCATTGGAAAAATGAAATGAGGAAGGAAAGTAATGGCGTGGAAGGGAATTTTAGGGAGGTTTATTTGGTATTATTCAATTTCTAAGCATTCTCTGCAAGATGAATTTTTTTCTGTTGATGTTGTTGTTGTTATTACTTATGACATTCTACAAGTCCTCTGACTAGTCTGTCAATGATTTAAGCTGCTGCGAGTTTCTTATTATTTCAGTAATCCAACTAGGGCCAAGAGTACGACTTAGCTACTTCATGCGTCGCATTCGTTAGCATATCCTCTTTTTACAAGGGAGGCAAATTCAGACGCCTTACAGATAGAGCACAGAAGAAAAACGACCATGTCAGTACCAGGACGTAAACCTAGGACGTCCACGGATTCAAGGTAACCGAGAAGATACGCTACCTCTATGCCAGGACACCAGCAATTTTCTTTTTTCATAAATCAAGATATAAAATATAAAGAAATCTATCGAAAATGGAATTATTTTTTAAATTAAATTTCCAAATATCTTCGTCTTGTGTTGATTCAGTATTTTTCAAGATAACATCATAGTTTAAGCCCCGTTTCCATACCAGTAGATTAAACATGAGATGCACGATCCAACTGTATCTTCTTTCTTTTTTCCTTTGAGGTTTATGTATGTATTCCATTAACTAGCAAAAAACTTATTCTTAATGTTGACCTTAAATAAAAATGTTATTCTTTAATCCAGTTAATGAATTGAATAATATTGGCAATATTCAAGTTGGTGACCCGGACGTGACTTGAACACGCATTATTCTTTAAACTTTGTAAGTTTTCTTTCGAAAATAAATATCGAGTTTTCTTTTCTTGTATAATAGGGCGTCTTTTTTTTTAAGTTTATTTTCGTCACGTGGTAAATTGAATCGATCAATCGTATTTTACATCTTCTCTTGACGCCGCTTTTGCACGCTTGGTTTAATTTTATATTTCTTTCAGATAGTTTATAATTATATTCACAAGAACATAAATATACAAAAAATTATATAAATCTACATCTTGTAGAATCAAACTATCAACATCTTATTAGGAAGTATTCAACTAGCTAAATCTAAATTAATGGTGTTGATAACATTATTCTCGAAATTTTATCCATAAAGTAGGCAGTACATAGTTTAGAATTTAAAGACAGAAGGACAGATTTGACAGTGTATGTAGGTGTGAGTGAAGTATGCATATGTGTACATACATGTGTATGTGAATGATTACATATATTGGTTTCACAGATGAAACCCATTGATCAAGAATTACCAAATTGAACATCGATATATTTTGAAAAGAGAAAATTTCCAAATACGTGCAAAAAGCTTAAAATTGAATTTAGAATTTTAATGAACTAAAAAAAAGAGATGCACATATAAAATATAAACTTCAAAACAAATACAACACACAGATGCAAGCAAAAAATGCAAAGCTTTTAAAATAACACAACTTTAATATCTGTCAAGCTTAATGCCTAAAAGAATTTCGTAACGGAAAAATGAAAAAAATTGTGAATGAAAATTTAACTGAAATGAAACGCAATTAATATTCTGGACTAATGGATCCGTCTTCAAAGAGTCTTAGTAAAATATGCATTTTTATAAAAGTTAATATTTTTAATGGGTTTTCTTTCCTGGATTTTTTTTTCAACAACGGATCACTTTTATGTCTAGTATTTTTCAACGTCTTAGAATATTCTACATCTTTGAATATCACTTTTTTATGCTAAAAAACAAAACATTTACGCACTCTAGTGGCACGGTACATTTCGAACGATTTCTCGATATTCGAATAAAACCCGTTTCGAAGCAATTCTGAAAGTTCCAAAAATCTAGAGACGGATCATGTTCTAAAAGAAGAAATGAAAACGCTTTTCTGGTGAGTTTCGTTCCCTTTCTTCTCTTTCGTGGAAAGTCTTTACGGTTTTATTCCATACAGAATAAAAAACCATTTCTCAGATCCCCCCCCCATTCTTGTTCTTTTGTATCGGATTCGGAGCGCCGATATCTAGTCAGCAACTTACAACATCGTGGGATCTATTCCTTGGAATTTATTCTACCGAAGGAAGTTAGAAGAAAATATTGAGCCAAAAATATCGGGAGGCTTTACTGATATTTCACCGTCTACTAGAAATAATAAAAATAAAAGAATATCACCTTCATTTCATCTATTGCGCCCCGTGCTTTTAAGGAATTATTTTAATATATATGAATTGTTCATAAAAACCACAATTATTATTTTTGAGTTTAATAATATTTTAATACCCTATTTCTCTTACCCAAATCAAATTTTCTTCATTTTTTTTACTTCTAATGACTTATAGGATCGTTAACAGCTAAAATATATTACGAAAGTGTGATGAAAGTTTTATAAGCCAGATAACATCCCTCGGATTGAAATGTCACTTTTGCTTAAAGGTCATGTTACTCGGCTACAAACCCTCAGATTGCGAGTTTGGGTCTAGGACAATTCAAATTTACCTTAAAGGTGACCCATATGTGATCAGCTCTCTTGAATCAGCATGCTGTACAGATGTTGTGGCGCCATCTATCGACAGCAAAAGTCCTCAGGCGAACTACATACAACAGCCAACATCACCACAAATTCACTCTCTCTCTCACACACAAACACGCTCGCTATAGTCTTGGCAAAATTGTATCGTTCGTCTAACCACCGACTCATTAGTGGGAGAATATGTGGTGAAACTTTATAAACCAGATAACAATCTTCGGACTAAAGTGACATTTGTCAAGAATTTTTATTAAATTGCATTAGATATTAAAATCGTATTGTTTCAGTGGCCATTCACCTGCTCTATTTAATATACTTACAAACTCCCCCTAATTGAATTAAATTTATGTAGCAATATATTTTATTTATTGGATTTCATGTTGCCATTCGGTATTCTGTAACTCCGTATAATAATACCACTTATAAATAAGATAGATAATAAAAATTATCTGCGTTTCCTAACTTTTAATAAAGAGAAAAAGTTGAATATTTGTTGTAAGAATGAGGGCGATTTTAATGTGAATATTTAATTGTTAAAAATAATACGAAAAGTATATTAAAAAACATCACAAAATACGTGCGCTATAAAAAAACTGGTAACATTAAAAAAAAAGAAAAAAGCTCAAAATTTTGACATAGTTAAAAATCATTTTTTTTGCGTTTTTGGAATTATTAATACAGGGAACTCTCATTTTAATTTTAATTTACTAGAATTTTGAGACCTTAAGTACACACATTCCAAGGATAGTTATGCCAAATTTGGTAACTCTAGGTGAATAGTTTGCAAAGTACTAAAATATATTTACACAGGGGAGGAATTTTTCAACCAGGCAGCTACCAAGGGTCAATAAGTTGACAGGTAAGATCAAGAGGTCAATTAAAGATTTTAATTTACCCAAAAAAATTAAGTAAGATAGTAAAAAATGCAAATTCTATGAATTATAAAAAAATAGGATGATATTCATAATTTATGAAATATGGTTAGGTTTATATATGTTTCATTACATTTACTTTATTATTTGAATATTTATAAACACAGGACTTATGAATCAATAATGCAGAGTGTAAATGTGTTTTGTGGATGCAGAAAAATATACATCCATAATAAAAAATAATGCGTTTTCAGGAGATTCGAAATGATAAGTTAATCTCAAAAAATCTTATCAGGTTAAAACTGCGCTAAATGTTAAACCAAATATACCAGTTTATTAAAGTAAAGATCTCGTAATGCTAATTTCTTACGGTCTTAAAATATTTAAATCCTCCATTACAAGCTTTGTGCATTCCTCTATTATTAAAAAAGACAAGTTAATAAAATTTTCGAGCGTACATGGATAATAATAATTAAGATGAAAGAGAAAAAAATATATCGTTTTTTTTAATAAATTAACCTTATTTTGATTCTATTGTTAAAGATAATAATTCCAAAAACCTAAATACAAAAAAATAATAATAATCCTTTTTATCTTTTGAAATCGGTACATTTTTATAACAAATAAATAAGAGCATATTTAACAGGTAAAAGCTTCACCAAGCTCTTTAACAAAAATATTTTTTTAATTAATTCTATTAACCAATTCGTGCTTAATGAGCGATGTGATAGGGTCTTTTTTTATACCCAAGTAAATATTTTACATGTAACTATTAGCATTTTCATGATCCTGGGTAAACGAATAAAGTTGTATTAAATTTATTTATAGAAGATTTAAAAGCCTTACGATATAGAATTAATTGAGAATCCCTATTTGTGTCTCATAATTTTAATATATTAAAATCTTTTGCTATTCAGACATGAAAGCTTGATTACAAATACAGCGTTCTTCTTTTTGAGAAAAAAAATGCGTTAAAACTGAGCAAACAAAATGTATGTAGATAGAAATTTTAAACCTGAATGAATTGTGAAAATTAAAAGTTGTTTTGCAATTGATAACGTAAGCATTTTTTATAATAGGTAATAAATTAACTTTGTATAATTCAATACCTACTAGTCACCTTTGGCGACCAGTTGGTTCGCCAGTTTTAATGATAAATAAAATATTTAAGTGATATTTTTAGTTATTTGATCTCTTAGCAGTTTTTTCTGTAAAATATTTTTAAGCTTCAGATTTTAAGTGTTATATAATTTAGTCATATTATACTATTATGTAGGTCTTAAATTATTATTTTTTCGTTATTCTACTTCTCTTTCTCTTTAATTTCCTGTCAAAACTCATAAAACTTCAACTTTAAATTAGAGTAGAAATGTTAAGCTGTGATTAATATAAAAACATTTTTTACTGAAATCAACCATTGATTTTTTAAGTATGAAAATTCAAAGCAGAGTCTTTCGCATTTAATTTTTGTGTGCACTGCAGAATAGTTTTCGTAATTTATTTAATAACTTAAAGAATTATTCAACAAAAAATTATCTGATTCATCTTAAAACTCATTTTGTAGTTTCATATTCAAAACACTTAAAATATGAAAATAAAACTATTTTATTTTATTTCAGTCAATAAATTTACTTATGAAAAAATTATGAAATTTAAATTTTACAGTCTTTTCTCCTAAAGGAATCAAATACTGCGAACTTACCTTGACACTACCTTTTAAATAAATAAATAAACACTTCTATCTTCTGCGATTAAATCTGGCCGATTTATGATATTTTTATGAATCAATTTTAAAATAATCAACATTTCCATTTTTATAGACCAATCACTGTCGAGAAACTTTGGTAGAAGTTGGCGTATTTTCTTTGAAAAAGCAGATGAAGTAGTCTAAAATCACTGGGATTTTAAATGATTGATATTCAAATTTCAAAAATCAATCAATTTTTATGACTGATCTAGTTGATTGGTGTTCAACAATTTTTATTTTAAATATTGGTGTCTCAAAAATATAATGTTAAAGTGATTCAAAGAGCAGAGATCCAAGTAAAGATTAAAATTTCCAATTCATCGGAGCATTTATTGACTGAAGTTACATAAAATATAATTATTTAGTTGGTTTAGACTGTTTCGTTATCAGATATATTCCACAAGTTAGCTACTGGGCGCTGATTATTATTCTATTTATGTTAAATTATGTTCGCCTTAAATTGAAAAGTTTTATTAAATTAATAATATAGACATCATAAAAGGTCATTGAAAACTTTTCCTCTATTTACTTTTTAGAAAATATTGTAAATTTCTGTCCATTCTTATAAAATTTCAGCTCTAAATTAGAGTGGAAATGTTAAGCTGCAATTAATATAGAATATATGCTACTATTTATTCCTATTAGTTGAATAATTATTTTTTATTATTTAAAAATTGTTTTTGGTCAAAAGTTCTCATACTAAAATTTCATTCTCATTAAAAAAAAAAGGAAACATCCTTTTCCCCTACGCGGATGAGGTTAAGCTTAACATGGTTTCGACTGGATATTTCAAACGATTCTATTTATTTTCTTAGTATTTGATGCACTTAAACATCGTTAATTAATCGAATTTTCGAATTCATTTTGTACTACTTTTCAATGAAAATAAAACAGAATAAAAAGAAGTTAAACATTTCTAATCTGTATCGCTTTACCCCAACTGGCATAGAATATTCGTGCATTTAAATTTACCAGATTGGAGTTAAAAATTCATACATACAACTGAATACATAAAAATATTACCACTTTTTAAGATTGACATTTTGTTTTATTTCCTTAATGTAAAACATTAAACTTTTCACTGAACTTGTAATCAAATATTTTTAAATATATTTTTAAAAAACATAAATTCTTTTCAGAAATATCTTAAAATTCCAATTCTAAACGATTTTACGCTATTCGCATATATTTAATTAGCGAATTTCGATTTAGCAATCAAATTATTGAATTAAACAATTTCTACCTCAAATTACAATTGTAGATTTCATAGTTTTTTTTTTAATTCCAAAATTTGAAATAGTTTGCAACGCGAAAAAAAAAGATTTTAAAATAATGGAGATTTTTTGTTGTAGTTAATTTACTTTCAAGCCTAAAATTCTTGATAAAAACTCCAGTTTTTTAACTTAACAAAAATAGATTGAAATCTTCTATTTTTCGTGTTAAAATTCTATTATCTCAAAATATTTCGTATATAGAAAGAAATATTAACTTAAAATTAATTTTATTTTTACTAAATTGTAGAAAGAATAACACACACGAGAATGATTAAACGTGGATACAAAAAGAAAAAGTTTCTAAAGAAAAAAAAACTCGAAATTTTTTTTTCTATAAATGAAAATATTTCGAAGAATGAAACCAGAGATTTTCCAGATTTAGAAAATAAACACAGAAAATAAAATCGTCTGCTTGAAGAGCAGAAACAGTATTATAAAGAAAAACAAAAAAATATTTTGGAAATGTTTTATTTTCATTTTTAGTAAAAACATTCAAAAGAAATCTAAAATAATATTGTATAAAGAGAATAGGTTTTTTTCCTCAATTTTAGTTTATATTTTTGCTGTTGTCTTAAATTTACAGAAAATGAGTAATATAAAAATATTTAAGTTAATTCCTACTTAGATTAAAAAAGAGAGATTTTTTTTATTTACTTTTTATTCAGTAATTACAATTAATATAAATTATTTATCAAAAAATTACGTTTGACTAAAACAGAATCAAGTCCGTATCCGTTGAAAATAAATCAGAACACACTGCGTATGCGTGAATTTTCAAAGCCAATTAGGACAACGTAAATGCGTGAATTTTCTAAGGCAGTTGGTGTAACACAATACAAATTAAATTTTTTTAATTTCCCGTATTGGGTTTTATTTTAATCCCAAAGTAGTTCAAAATGAATGAAAAAATCTATGAATTAACAATGTTTAGTTTTAAATGCATTAAACACAAAGAAAATAAACAGAATGGTTTGAAATAGTTGGTCGAAAACATGTTAAGCCAATAACATCATTAGCGTGGAGAAAAAAAAACAAATTGAAGTCTTGTTCAAATGGCGGTGGGGGAATGAAGATTTTTTTGCCAAGGGAATTATTTTTTAAGTAATTAATAAAAATTAACCAAATCAGTAAATTAATATTTGAAAAAAAACTGTATTAACGTCAAGTGGCATCCACTACAAATTTAAAAAAGGCATTTGAAACTTTAATGGATCAATAAAAAGTATTTTATTAACAATTAAAAATTCGAACTGTGTGTGCGTGCGTGCGTGCGTGTGTGTGTGTGTGTGTGTGTGTGTGTGTGTGTGTGTGTGTGTGTGGATCTGTCCAAAAAAAATCACCCATTAATTAAAACATGAATGTATCAAACTGCTTATTAAAGCTACTAACCTTGAATTTCTCAAGCAATTTTCCCACGACCATACAATTTTTCTTTTACTATTTTTACGATAAACAGAGTGACCAATGGAGTGTTATGAAAATAAGCATTCTGGCTATAAATAATAATAATTTCTTGATTAATAACTGCATGAAAACAAATATTATAACAATATTATCATGTCAGAACATGATGTTGTTCCGCAAATGAAATGCGTAGATGAAAAATAGAAATTTTATTATCTGCACGAGCATCTAAAAAAATCAGGTTTTAATAACGCTTTGCCATTGCATTTACAAAAGCTTTGTTTAAAAAAATTAGTTAATTACTAGAGCAAATAAAACCTAAAAAATGTCATTTTCAGAGAGTGATTATGTAAAATGAAGTAAATAAGATCTTTTTAATCACAATAGTAATCTGAGACATATGTTTTTGTTCTGCTTTACAATTTAAGGATGGATGCAGTAGCTTCTGAGGGTAAGTCATAGATAGACTCTCCGACCCGCAACGAAAGTACATGGATTAACCATAGAAACTGAATGACCGGACCGCCGCAACAACAATTAGCTGAAACTGAGGTTGAGTTATAATGGCCACCACCAGCCACGGTACAACCCTCGCCGAAGAAAGTGCATCCCATCATCGATGGGAGCAGTCTAACCCCCCACCTATTAGTGTACTCACTGGATTGGCGAGATCCAACCACCATACCGGAAGCATCTCAACTCCAATTACGAGGCGCCCCCGAGGGGGGAGCTTCTGAGGGTATAGACCCCTGAGCATCCGAGGGCAGAGGTCTGACTTCTAGATCACTCACATCACAACTCTTTTTATGGAGAGGACTTCATTCATGTATTTCATTCATTCATCCACAGATTATAATTTAGATTTGGAACAGAGAACGATCACTTCTGACCCAGTCCCCCCCTGTGTTATTACTCTTGAAATGGAGGACTTTGTGATTACAACAGATTTAACGAGCGCCAGCCACCACCACACACTGAGAGTCTTTGGTTGGCGTGTTCGAACCCGCAATTCAACGCCCAACCAATCAGGCTATCTCGGCTATGTTGAGACATATGCAAATTCCTTTTAAAATCTTATTTCATCGATTTAATATTAACGATGCATATTACTGATAACCTTGAAAAGAATAACGATGGAGATTACTGATAACCTTGAAAAGAATGGTACTCGAAACTGCAAATAATATATTGTCTCTTCGCTTGAACGCCGATCATTTTTAGCATTTGAAAACATAATATTATTTGTCTTATTGATTTTTTTACAAATAATCAGGACATTATCATTTATAAATAAGCAAAAGCAATCATATTTGGCGATTTTAGTAGATAAATAGGCATTTTTTTACTTCTCAACTGATTTGTAAATGTATTCTACAAAGCAAACGAATTTATTCTTGGCGCAGCTGGAAATGATTCCTGCAATGGAATGAAAAAAATTCGAGAAAAGTATTTTTTTTTCTGCAATAAGTTCCTTTTATCGAACCAAAAATGCTAGAATAAATATTCTAGATCAAAGCTTTATTCAATTACTCTCCCATTTACAGACTTGAGATATGCTTCATTTAATCTTATTGTTGTACATGAATATGTATTTATTGCCGCTAACGATTAGCAAAATAAGATTTCTATTATTTTTTTCTGCGTTTATTAAAAAAAGAACATTTATTTGTATTAAATAATATTCTGCCGTTATTATTTCAAGTACAATTGTATTACGTTTTATGAATGTTTAAGTATTAAAAAATATATCTTTAAAATAAAAATAAAAATATAGCCAAACAATTTAATTTTTCCAATAATGATTTCATTTTTAAAGAATTGAAATAACTTTCATTGAAATAATAATGATTTATTCACAAGAGATATTTGGAAAAACTAACTAATAAAGTTTCTGTTTTTTAAATGAAGAATAAAATCTTGAGAGTCAGAAATATTTTCTGTAACAAATTGGAATAAATTATTTCATTCATTTATAAATCGTTTGCAAGAACCTTTGTTTTCATTAGTCATTTAATAAGTTTATGAGATTGTCGAATCATTTTAAATTAATAGTTTTAGTTAGAATTAGTTTAAATTAGTTTAGTTAGAATTAGTTTAAATTAGTTTAGTTAGAATTAGTTTAAAATAATAGTTACATTAACAGTTTAAAATAATAGTTATATTTATAACATTTTAAAATAATAGTTACATTCATTTTTTAGTTTATTTACTTTAATACTCTTTTATTACTCTTATTGTTAAGTTTTTATAATATAATGTATCATCTCTTTTATAAAATTATCGCATATGTTTACTGAAAAAAAAGAAACATACTCATTTATTTAAATGAAAATCATAAGTCATTTTTGAAATTATTTCAGCTATACTTCTTGATTTGCTGCAAAAAGATTATCGAAACCAATTATTCTAGTTAAATTTGGCTTGTATTTTTACATTCTTGCACACGTAATATAAGAAAGCATAGTAAATGGCAAAAAAATGGATCTCGAGCGTTTCACGTATCTTTACATTTCAAGGCCTTCAATAGATTGGAACATTTACTTAGAAAATATCCAACGATATGTTGCTCAAAATGTTTTGATCTAGATAGATGAAATTTGTTATGTAAGCTTTCAACTAAATTTGAGGATTTTTTTTTTTCAAATTTTATGCAAAATTCACCCATAAGAAGGCTATCTATAAGATTTATCAAATCATCGTTCTTTTTATTTTTGAG
This sequence comes from Argiope argentata, assembly GCA_026289955.1. Classification (NCBI taxonomy): domain Eukaryota; kingdom Metazoa; phylum Arthropoda; class Arachnida; order Araneae; family Araneidae; genus Argiope; species Argiope argentata. The sequence goes on from JAOUZG010022949.1 coordinate 3,537,531, forward strand.
ATTAAGTTTTAACAAATAATAGAAGAGAATAACTAAAATATGTATTCTAGGCCCTTTATTTCAAATTTTCTGAAAGTAAATATGCTATATGCTTTTTCTTTTTTACTGAACACTAATAAGAAAATGATGGGAAAATGTATATTGTTTTGGCAATTGCATGTTACTCTCCCGGAATATGAGCCGACACAGACAACTATATATTTTTATTAATACTTCCAAATAACATTTGTGAAACTCTCTAGTGGAACATTTTAAATATCGATCTAGCTGTCTGCATACTTCACCAGCATATATAAATTGTTATTGGTAACTTGACAATAACGTGTTTTAAGCAGAGAACTTTTGACTTGGGAAGCATTGACGAGTCAGTAGCAGAAATAAATTAAATTTTTATTTAACAAAGATTCACCAGAAAAAATAGCAAGACTCACAATTAGATCCTACAGAAAAAACATATCGTCTCAGTTGGCTTTCTGCTTCACTACTTCTTGCCATTTCCTCGGATCCCACCGTAAAGAAAAATACGTTTAATTTTATAACGAATCGCCTCTGACGTCATGTCAAATAAGATGCATAAGATGCAAGGTATTACAATGACGTCAGAAACGGATAGCCGTTAATCCTCAAATAATTCTGCATCAATAAAGAAATACATTATCAACATAAATGAATTCGAAATTTCTAATTAGGATTTCTTTATCACTTTCTTTGTATCGCTTACATTCTGAATAATATGTGCTATTTTTTCATTCCATCAAATACTTCCTCAATTTCTGTAATTTCGAAATATTTTCAGCTGTTCAAATAAATCATAGAATTTAAATTTGGGGGGAAACTTCTGCTCCGCCCAATATATGCCCAAAGCACAGATGCAAAAATCTGCATAAGTGAATCTGTTGTTGTTGTTTCTTGTGGCACTTCCTATGGACAAGCTCGCTGAGGTAATCAACGATTTAAGCCAAATGCGCGTCTCTTGTTTTTGAAGTAGCCTTTGAAGAACTAGGGCCAAGAATACGATTTTTGCTACTCACTCATCATATTCAATTGCGCAGCCTCTTTTTACAATTCACACCCCTTACTGATAGAAAATCGAACAACCATGCTCAACCCGGGACTAGAAGCTGGGAAGCCCTGATAATGGGGAAGACGCGCTATGGCAGGACGCCGGCATAAGTGAAACTTATAGGACAATGTGATGTTGTTAGCTGTGATTTACTAACTACTTATCTTTATTGGTTTTTTTATTATGATTGATTTGGTGTTGGTCTCTAATTTTTTATGACATTGTGATATTATTTATCTTTTAAAAGCATGTAATATTTATTTTAATGTATACATTATTATTTATATAACATTAATTATTAATGTGTGTTGTTGCTAATGGCACTTGCCATGGATAAGCACGTTGACGGTCGTCTACGATTTTAAGCCAAATGATTGTCTCATATTTTTGAAGTAGCACCATCTAGGGCTACATACTCATTACATTTGCTTACATATCCCCTTTTTACAGGGAGAACAATCCCTCACCATATAGATAGAACAGATAAAGAACAGCCATGCCCTGGTAAGGACTCGGACGCTGGTTATCAATGTGTTCATTTTTTAAATTAATATTATTAATATAATTATTATATTATTATCTTTTTTAACTAATACCTTTGACGACCAGTTAGTTTGGCATATATATTACTTATGTCTCATCTTAATTAAATCTTTTACGCAAAATTTGATTTTTATGATCAATTCTAAATATATATTTAAGCATTAGTTGATGGCAATCAATAAAAGCCTTTGCACCTATTCTGTTTATAGCATACATACGTAAACATCTCTAAACATCTAGTCCCATGATGCCCCAATATCATAAGAAAAGAAAAAGTTTGATTCATTTGTTTTCTAATTCTATGATATCATTGAAAATACTGCAGTTCTCTTTTTATTTCCCATAGAAGCTATTGATAGTAAATTTATGGTTTCTTCATTTCGAATAAAGGTTCACATTTGCACGAATAAATATTTTTAGAAACAAATAAAATCTTTTGGGTGTCCTCGCAGCCTTACAAAGGTTAATGAAAACCTCACTTTTAATTTCTCAGTGTTTTAAATATTCCAGTTCTTAGCATTATTAAAGATTGAAGAGTTATAAAAAGTATTTGAATTTTAAGATGCTGCTGGAAATGTTACGGTAGAAGTTATGAGTAATAATTTTACTGGAAAAAATATTCCAAAAAACAAAATGTAGCTTAATTTCTAATTAATCAAAATTCAAATAGCATGAAAACATATTTATTTCTTCTTGAGGCACACATTTCTAGTCTTCGAAGTAAATTTGTGTCAAATTTGATGGCTCTAGCTCAAACATCTTTTCTACAGAGCATCAAAGCATAAATGTACAGACACATTTGCTTCTTTATTAGTAGTAGTATAGATTTATTGATAGTTATAAAAGCTGTAGATATTATTTCCTTTTTTATTTTTTAAAATTAATTATTTCAAGCCTAAAATTCTCAAATTTAACAAATATTAATAAAGAACAATTTTTTTAACTATCAATTAAATAGTGTGGAATATTTTTTTTCATAATAAACAGCGCAGATGATATATTTTTTAAAATTATAAAATTCGATTTTATTTCATTTCTTTTTCAATTTCTATATATATATAGTTAAAATTTTCAATCGTTAATAAAATACTTTTCATTTATCCCTTAAAGTTCAAATAATTTTTTTAAAAATTTTAAGTGGATGACATTTGATGTTAATAGTCTTTTCAAATATTAATTCATTAATTGCTCATTCAATTCCTACTGTTAGTTCGCACTTTTTCTATACATAACTTGTTCAAATTTTCAGTCATTAATAAAATGCTTTTTATTCATCCAATCAAGTTCAAATATTTTTTTAAAATTTATAGTGGATGATACTTAATGTTAATGCAATCTTTTCAAATATGAATTCATTAAATATAGAATTAAGAATGCATTAAAATAAAATTTTATTTGTGAACAGCTCGGTTTCGAACCTTCAGATGGCGCCACGTAAAAAATTCTCAATTTTTGTTCACTTCCTTTTATAAATTGGTAAGTATTAATTGGCTTAATTTTTTACATCATTTGTTAGAAAGCAAAACAAACGTTTCTATTTAAAGAAAAATTGTTTCATATATGTGCCTGTTCCTCTTATTACTTTTCCAAAATGTAGTATTTGATGACACATCACCGTCGCATTGCGGTCCATTTCTAAGGTTCCCATTTCTGATGAAAGAAGAAAAATCTATTTTATTCTATCTACACATTTATACAAGTTACAGTACGACAAATGATTTGATATCAGAATAACATATAGCCCAATTTATTTTTGTTGTCTCGCTACATGCAACAATCGGAATCGAATTTTCCAGTTAACCTTGAAATGCATTCGACTACTTCAGAATGCAAATTAAATTTTTCTCCTCTATCAAACAAAAAACCTTTTAAAAAGGAGTATCTTGAAAATGTTTTATTTGATTCGAAAGACACATTCTAATAATATCCATGCTATCATCATCATCATTAATGCACGAGGGAACGTTAAACGAGTTTCGGAGGTAAGTCAATATTTATTTTTTTATCTTTGATCTCATTATTAAATAAGAAATAAAATAATTCGATTCTTCTTTTTATTAGAACACCTGTTACCTATTTTTTTAAAAGGGCAAAGAATTTCCGAGTATTTGCTCTTTTAGAATCAGCTACATTGCGTTAAAACAAGTTTGTTAAAATAAATATTCCAGAATAAAGATTTATTTATTTAATTTTTCGTATACATACATCCGCTTTGCTTCTTTATCAATACACATAGGCCCCCGGGGGACATCCCGAAATGAGGATGATATGTTCCCGGCATGTCGGTTGGATCTCACCTCCCTGGAAGATATATTAATAATGAGGGTTAGGCTCCTCCTATGGATGACGGCATGTATTTCCTACGGGAAGGGTTGCACCGTGGCCGGTGATGACCCTTAGTACCCAACCACAATTACCGTCAATGTTGATATTGCAGTGGTTCGGTCATTCAATTTTATGGTCTATTCCGTTTGCCTTCGGCCGGATTAGAGAAACTGGTGTGACTTATCAAGACACGTATTACAGATTAATGCTTCATATATATCTTATTTTTAAAAAAAATGGTGGATGAAAACAGAAAAAAGTCATTGTTTCCATCTGTAAGATATCAAGTATCAATGTATCTTTCTTTCTTAAAATGTTTTCTCTATATATTGAATCCTTTCACTGAAAAATTATTTGAAGATTCCGGATTTTATTTCTAGATCAAGTTTCTAAATAGTACTAAATTGTGAGAATTTTCTCAAAATTGTCACTGCATGTAATGTTTAAAATTGTCATGTGTCGATCATTGTTTTTATAATCAGACAAATACAAACTTAACAAAGTTGTTATTAGAAAAAAAATAAAATTAAAAAATGAAATATACAATCATTAATTTCAAGTTATATGAGAACATTATTATTTTTAAGTCATTTTTTGTCATAATTATTTAAACCATTAACCAGTTTGATACAATAACAATAATGAGAAACAATAGTGAGCACTGGATCAAGAAATAAGAAAACAAATTAGAAGGAAATTAATATGAACTAATTAACTAGCTATACACACAGAGACATACTCTCTCTCTCTCTCTCTCTCTCTCTCTCTCTCTCTCTCTCTCTCTCATACTCCAAATTATTTTTCTAACATTAAATTTAATTCCATTTAGTTTTAACTTCATTCTAAAAATATTTTCTTATTTCCCGTTCAATTCCACCTTTTTCTAGTTAATTCATTCAACCGAAGCTATGTAAAATTGCTGAGTGGGCTAAAAGTCCACTCATTCCCGCGCTCCTTGTAAGAGATGAAAATTGTCCAGTCAAGCACATTCCTTTAAAAAGATCCCTGTGTTTCCCTTGCCTATTTAAGTGTGTGTCGTGTAAATCCTCATCGATATATAAACACTGTGAAAAAACATTTTCTCTATCAAAATCTTACAGTATTTTCTCATATTTCTTTACGAAGCAGACGATATTCAAGCTACTATTAACTTTTATTATCATGTCAGAAAATGATGTTGTATCTATTGTGAGGTTTGTGGCGTCAACAAAAATCCATAGGCTAAAAATAAAAGGTTTATTAACTGCACGATCATCTCCAAAAATCAACTTTTAAAAATGAGATGCCATCCCATCTACAAAAGCTCCAATTAAAAGAAATAAGTTAATGACCACAGCAAACAAAACCTAGAAAAATGTCATTTTGAGCACGTGATTATATGAAATGAAATAAATAGGAAATGAGATATTTTTCTTAAACAATAAATGCGAGACAAAGTTTTTTTCTTGGTCACTTTAGTTTGCAATACTAAAGTGACTCGTTCAATGAAACGATTAAAATGAATAGAAATATCATTTAACTTGCACGAGCACGTGATGCTTGGCCGTTCAAGAAATGATGTTCTAACAAAATACATTGAAATATGCACAGCAGATTTCATTTTAATCTTTTTTCTTATATTAATATTTATCAATTTCCATAAATAGTATGCTTGTAATTTGAAACACTAAACTGCTGTCCGTAAATTTTAGGATTCTCTTCCAGATTCACTTTCTCCGTGGTCTACAGCAAGAACTAAGAAGAAGGAATCCAATGGAGGACAATTCCCAGATTCCAAACACCTGTTTAAACAAGTTTGAGTCCCCTATCACTTTAAGGAAGCTTTCAACTGGAACGACTCAATGATTAAAAGAGAGATTAAATTTACATGCTTCTAAAATGGAATGAGAGGATCATTCTTGTCGCCGAAGATTAAGTTTGCGATTTAATCTTAGGACATTTTGATGGCGTTGCTAGATATGAAAATAAAAACAAAAGTAATTAAATGGAAATGGAAAGCTCTGTAAACTTAAAATAAAACCTTCAAATCAAAGATCATAAAATATTTTCTCAGAATTACTGGTAATAAGTTATTTGGGTCACTTTAGTATTGCAAACGATAAAAAAATTTTTTTTTTCGCATTTATTGTTTAAAAAGAAATATCAAATTTCCTATTTATTTCATTTCCCATAATCACTCTCTCAAAAGGACATCCTTCTAAGTTTTATTTCCTGAAGTCAGTTTAATTATTATTTTTTATATCGGAGCTTTTGTAAATGCAATTCCAACGCGTTATTAAAAGCTGATTTTTTGAGATGCACTTGCAGATAATAAAATTTCAATTTTTAGCCTACGGATTGTTTTATTTTTATCCTACAGTTTTTTTATTTTATTTTTCGCCTACGGATCTTTACTGACGCCACAAACCTCATTCCCAAAATAACATCATGTTCTGACATGATAATATTCAAATCAAAGAACATGAAGTAGTTTCTAAGAATTATTTGTAAGTTATTTTTTCCAGTTATGGAATTGTTGTTTTGATAAGAAAGTAAAATTACAGTGGATAATCTTTTTAAAATTAAATAGGGATCTTAATTCTATAATTCAATAAAATTATTAATGTAAAAACATATTAATTTTAACTTTGTTGGAATCATTTTTCTCTAATTATCCAAAAAATGGTTGCCCGATCAACTAAATAATCATTAGAATATCTATCGTTCTTACAGGAGTCAGGAGAGGCCTTTATTACAAACATAGGAATGGCTGGAAGTGAAGTTGCACTCAATCATCGAAAGAAAAAGCTTCTTTTTCTGTTTTTCGATCCGGTGTGTTCGATTACATCCTGAAAATAGAGCTAAGAGGAAAGAACACAAATAGGAGAGCGCTTAAGAAATCCATCTCGATTTTTTTTGTTTTATTTGCTGTCTATTTTTCTTTTTCCTTTTTCATATATGTAATAGAGAGAAGGAATAGTTATCATCAAAAAATTCGAACACCAGATTTTGTTGAATCAGCATCCCCTCTGAGTTCAAAATGCACTTATGATGTCAATCTTTCTGTGACAAAGGTAACTCAAAATCCTTTTGATCTACATTATTGAAAGTTGATGTACAGTATTTACACTAGATTTGTAGATTTCTATCGATGAAATATGTTCAGAGGAAGTCCGTCTGTTCTGTTGTTAGAATAGACGCTCGCAAGATAATTACAAAACGAGAACTAAATAGATAAAATATGACACATTGATTTAATATCTTTAGTGTAGATATCTGTCAAATTTGGAGCCAAATTCAACAAGAAATTTATCATCCATCCAAAGGAATGAAGTTCAAGAATGAACAGAAGAACAGAAATTACATTTTGACGAAAGGCAATAAAGTAAACCAATTATTCACAAGTTAATTAATTATGAGAAAACACAAACATTTCTCTAATCGTTCATCTTTACTGTATTCAAAATATTCTTTGACATTGATATTGCCTTTTCTTTATTTCTGGTTGTTATAGCCATTTGCAAAAGAACCAAATGCTTTTAATTTTCCTGCATATTAATCTAATCAGATATATCCAGGTATAAAAGTTAAGATATCTGAACACGTTTTGGAGCACATTTTTAGAAAAAACATAGTGTGCACATACTTTAACCATATTTCTGGGTTTGAAGCTATTCAAAATTAGTAAACCAAAGTCAATGTTTGATATAAAAATTAAAAATTTTGGTAATTTGCCCTTAATAGTGAAAATTTAAGCATTTTTTAAACACATTCGAATTGGCTGCACCAAAAACTATTGCTTTCCTCTGTACAAAACGTATACCAAAGTAAACTACACAGTTTTCTCTAGATAACGAAATACAATTGTAGGTTTTAATGATTACACATTTTAAAAACAGTCCAAGAATTATCATTAAGTTTTAGACAAATTTATGACGTTGTTATTCAAATAATGGGCTGTAAATTAAAAAAAATATTCCCTACATTTAAATTCTTTTAGTTCAATCTCTAGACAATGGGATAAGGATAAAGTTCACCAAATTTCATAGTAATATGATAATTATATTTTGAGTTATTTGATTTGAATTGAGCAAATAATTAATAACAATCAGTTTTGAGCAAAATGCATTTAAAGTATACAATAGCATGTTTAATCATGTTATGTGTGTACATACTTAAAATACACACCACATTTAAATATTATGCCTTCTTCCTTCTCGACTTTTAATCACTTTCTTTTTTTAATAATTTTTTTCAGACAATTGTTGCACTTCTCAGTGAATGCCGTCTAGATTCCTTTATTCTGCCTTTGCCGATTTCAGCGAAATCTCTGCGTTAAGATACACTCCAATAACCTTAAGAATATTCATTAATCCTGTAAAATCTTGAATAAAATGTATTACAGACATAAATACCAATAATGTGAGGGTTCAGAGCTTAAAAAAGACATTTTTAGGTGCACATTTCCACAAAACACCGTTGAAACTCTCAGTGGCATCTTGCAGTGCAAAAAAATGTTCCGTATTTAAAACAAAATTTGTGTTTATACAAATTTTGAACATGTTTTTGGCCCTTTAAAAAATGCTTATTTAAATGTCCTCTTATGGTTTATCGATTATTACGAAAAAATCAATATCTTGCCTTCTAATTAACGTAAAGACAAAAGTAAATCTGTTTTGGATAGCCCAAAGACTGATCTATACAATAAATGAATTTTTTAAGTGTTAATTTTAACGAATAGACGTTTTAACGTGTTCCGATAATTTAAACTTCCTTAAAATAAAGGTTCTCTGAATTAAGTGAATACAATCTCTCTGAAGATACAGCTATTTCCTATAATAACATGGTATCCCGTTAAAATCAATAGCAATAACAGAAAAACAGTGTGTATCAAAAAATAGAAAAAGAAAAGGAAGGATGGAGAGAGTCTTAGGATATATCGGGAAAGATTCCCCATTACCCTTTTCTATCTTGTGTACTCTCGTCTTAGCTCCGTTGACAGAGCTTAAGTATATGTTCTCGGGTCAAAAAAAAGAAAAGAAAAGAAAGAACAGCCCTGTTTCGATGATTGAATCCACACCCCCAATTCATTCAGAGGTCGTTGTACCTCCTGGGCTTTTCCAACATCCCAGAGTTTAAAAAAATATCAATGTTCCAAAGAGTACTTTCAAAATTGGATTATCCGTCTGAAGGTGAAATTGAAAGAATTTTATTTTTAACTGAACTAAAAATAGAAGACTAGCATTTGTTTTTTTAAGTGATGAGGATTACAAATGCTCATATGATAAACATGACCTGATCTTTTAATTTTCAATATTCTGCTCATTCTGCATTTACTGTTCGTTTTTTTTTTCGTGCATAATTGTAATCGATTTCATAATAATTGTTACTTTACAAACTTTTTTATGTTATTTAAAATCACTTTCTATTCAGATATAATCAATTGTAGTAAGTGATGAATCTCCAAAATTCAGCAGACGAAATGTAGTAATTGGAAAAGTTTATTTTTCAGATTAGTTAGTCAAGCTTATTTTTAAGTTCCTTTTAAAGAAGAAGAATGGTTTGAAGATGGATTATGAGTGTATAAATTTACGAAGGAGCAACTGAAACAAACCCATTGGTACCAGTTTAACCAATGTATATTTCTTTTGTTCCATTTACTTAAGTATATTTTATAACATATTTTCATTGTTATTAATGAAACTTCAGTGGCTTTCAGTTTTAGTAATTAATACTTTCGTCTGTTTTTACTTTCTCGTGTACGAAGTATAAAATAAATAATGTGTACTTCCTTCTGTTTTCACTTTTTCGTGTATGAAGCTTAAATAAAATAATGTAATAATCAAAAAATTATAACTATAGAATTTTTTTGATTGGTTCTCAAAGTATAAACTCCTTGTGTGCCAACAATTATACCACAAGGCTTACAGATGTAAGCCATTTCCCAATTAACACTAGGATGAATTTCGAAAATAAAAGCATAGACACGAATGCAAAGAAAAAAAAGAGGGGGAAAGCAAATACACAAGTTAAATACACAAAACTGCTCATAAACTAGCAGAAACACATGGTATATGTTATAATACAATTGAAGGAGTATGATAAAATAAAATAGAACATTCAAAACACAAATACAAAAGAATGTATGCAAATATTTGTAGACAAACCCACTGAAATGAAGTTTAAATATCACGGGGGAAAATACTATTAATATATGTACAAAAGGAAATGTAAGATGATTTACTCTGCACAAATGCAGATAAATGAGGAGGCCAAGCTGTATTGTTCTTTAGAATTTAATTCCTGAGTTTACATCTTTCGTGAATAAATTTATCCCCGTTTCATACATCTCTGAGCACGCCAAACCTGTTTTTAAAAAATATCTGTTCGTGAGAAAGATAACTCAAATCCGCTATGAATTAGATAGATCAAATTTGTTATACAGGCTTAAAGCCAAATTTGTAAACTTCCGTTGAAATGTGAACCAACTCGTTAACTACAAGACGAAGGGAGTGAGATACTGGACACACGGATAAAATTGGATACATGGATTTGACTTTTATTGTGTAAATACCTGTCAGATTTACAGAATACTTTTGACCCAAATCCAATATGTAGTTAACCATCGATTGACTTGTAATTTTAGAAACATGTAAATGTAATGTAAAACGATATAACATCAATATATAAAATTTTGTACAGGATTTCGTGACTACAAGTGCAGTTTTGTACCATTTTTTTAAATTTTAAGTGGGTGCTTGGGAGTAATAGCCTAATTACTCGTCAAGGAACACACAATAGTTTCAGTAAAAACATTTAATTTATTCCAAGGTTAACATTTCGTAACTACTGTACTCCAATACCATGGAAAGTATTTTCTGGAATGAGACAATTAGAGGATATATGAGAAAGTTTAACGACACCATTCCCGCTAAAGAGAGGGATAGAGAAGTCTTTGGATTGTTCCAAACCGGTTTAAACTGGTTAATGACTTAAATTAATTAAGATAAATAATGACTTAAAAATAATAATGTCCTCACATGATAACTTGAAATTTAAGATCGTAGATTTCAATTTTTTTATATGAACCCTTTGCACTCTGAAAAATAATTAGATGCAAAATTATTCACCTAATACAAAGATTTGCTTATTGCTGTGAAAAATAATTATATATAATTCTTTTAAGCCGAATTTCTTTGAAAAATTAATCTATATCTCTTAACCATTCTGTAGTCATTTTTAACAATTAAATTTGAAAAATAAATAAATAAAATGTTAAAATGATGCATAATCTTGAATGATGAGTCAGAAGCACCATCGGAGTGCAAAGGGTTAATTATTTAGATATTGGGGCTATAAGCAAAGAATGTTCTCGTTGTTGGGCTTTGAGTTTTGAATCGCAAGTTGGCCGAAGTTTTTATTGTCATACTGAAAAGACTAAGCTTCCAACTTGAACTAATCAGCTTAAACGAATTGTCAAAGCAGTTTAAATACTTTTTTGATTGGAACTGACGAACATCGGGTACATTATCGGACAACATCGGAGTTTGAGAACGAAAGCTAGTATTTCAAATACAAATCTTTGTTGTTGTTACTTACGGCTATTGATATAGACAAGCCCCGCTGATGCATCAGCAGATTTTAAACCGAAGATATACGTCTCTTATATCAAGTAGAGTCAACTATTGCCAAGAGTACAACTTTTGCTACACATTCATCACAGTCGATTGCACAACCCCTTTTTACAGGAGGGGCACAGTCACACACCTCACAGATCGAACACGGAAGAACAACCATGCCCGAACCGGGAATCGAACCTAGGACTCCCAGAATGCGAGAAAGATGCGCTACCTCTGTGCCATAAAGCCTGTCATATAAAAATATTTAATTTCCCTAAGAAGTTTTATATTGGACGTTTAATGTTTTCTATTTTTCTAATTAAAGTTCACGTTTTCAGTAAGACAAAAGAACATTTGTTAATTTACATTAGGAATAGAATAGTGTAAGGCTTTTTAAATAGTATATATTACATGTCTTTAAACTTTAAAATTAAATCTAATAATATCAAGTCATCAAAAGCAAGTTAAGTAAAATATATAATAGAAAATTTTAGCAATCGTTAATATTTTCAAACAGCTGCTTACCAAAAGCAACTAGTATTTCAATAATATACAATAACTGATTTAGCTGTAATAATTTTCGTTCCTATAATTAAAATCCCCCTTTGAATAGAAAAAATAAAAATATGTTACTAGACTAATATCCAAGTAATAAAAGCAATTAAAATATGTATAAAAATCGCAATTTTATTTATATGTTTACGTTTTATAACGATTGTATTAAAAAATAATATTATATCGACAGTTTGAAGGTAGGAGAAAAATTATCATTTCACAAATTTTCTAAGAAATCGAAATAAATTAAAATAAATGTTAATTGCATTCAAAACACATTTTAATTTTTGTAAAGATTTTTTTTTCTTTTTCCTCTTTGCTATTGCAAATTTCCCTTTCTTTTTGTAAATTAATAACTCACAGTTTTATGATTTTTTTTCATTTGACAGACAAATTTTTGAAGAAAAAATTCCATTTACATTTTAGTACAATGTAAATTTCGCAAATTAAAAATATTTTTTTTCCTATCGTTATTGTTCAGCATCATTAAAATCATCGAATTTTTTTCTCGAATTCATCGCCGGTAAATATTTTCCACGATGAATGTAAGCTAAATAAAATCGAGCGGTTAATTGGTAATTAAAGTCTTATTATTAAGCTAATAATTTATAAAATAATAAAATTATGAGCAGAGAAACGAATGTCAGAACTTTACCAAATCAGAAAATAAATGAAAAATTAATTAGAAAATTCTATTTTTACTAGCTTGAAAGAAGTCAAATTAAACACAGAAGAAAAAAATCGTAATCATTTTTTGCCATAATTTTTTGTACTTTTTAGAATTTTTTCATACGATTCAACACTTCTAATATGACTTTCCACAAGATTTCTCTTTGTTTTTCCGTTCTCTCTAGTTCAGAATTTTTTTTTCATCTTTTTACCTTTTCATTTTCAAACGCTAGAACACAAAGGCAGCAGAGTTCTAAGAAATGCAACTATTTCTTATAATTTGAAAAAGAATTCTTTTTTCAACTTCTTTTTTTTCTTTGTTTGTTTCTGTTTGTTCATTAATAATTCTGCGTTGTTTGTGATGGTAGCATTCCATAAAACTTTTTTTTAGCCTATGTGGGCTTTTCTTCAAATTAAAAACGAAATGAAACATTAAGATTTAAATTAAATTTACAAGTTTATATGAAAAAAAACCCCAAACTTTCGGGATTCTTTGAGAATGATATTTTGCTATTTAATTTTAATTTTTTAAACGTCAAAATTTTTTAAGATGTTCTTAAAATATATTTTAGTTTAAACTGATTATAACATTAACAGTTTAGGCATTGATATTCTCGCTTAAAAATAAACAAAACAATATGTGATCTTATTAATATAATTTTTTATTTTTGTAAACTTTCCATTGTTTAAAATAGTATGAAGGCTGTTTTTGTGTTCCTTGTTTACAACGGAAGAAGGGCTGAAGCAGCTTCTGAGGGTATGTACCCTTTAGCACCAGAGGGCAGATATCTAACTCACACACGTCACAAATACTTTTACGGGGCGGATTTCATTCATGCCCTCCATAGATCGTAATTTAGATCTGGAACAGAGAACGATCAATTCTGCTCTCATACCCCCAATTGTATTACTCTAAACATGGAGGAAAGTATATTGTCAACTCTCGACATTATACTTTCGAATATTTTTTTACAATTCAGATTAGTTGAATTTAAACTTTCGTCTTACAAAAATGTAGATATATTTAAAATTATAAAATTATCTCGATATACTTAGTTTTATAATGGATCTACTCTTTTTCTTAAAGTGACTGATACTGACATCGCTACCATCTTTAAAAATTTATAAAAATGCTAAAATCGCTTCTAAAAATTTACTGATTGCCATTATGTGCTTAAACGTCAAAGAAAGAACCTCATTTTGCAGAATATATTTTCAGAACTTCTAGGCTCGATAATACTATTAATTAAAATACTGTTATTTGAAAAAAATATGGAAATTAAGATTGAAATATTTAGCCGAAATACTTTTCTTTTAAAATACTTAAGAATTAGTGCATGTTTCCCGCCATTTTTATGATGAAACAAGTTTCCCGAATATCATTAAAATGCATCATCATTACCTAGACAATCAATCATCTTGAAAGTTTGGGAACAACTTTAAATTGTTTCAATGATATTCTTTCTAAAAATTTTGCCTAAACATCAGAAGAGTTTGTTTATTCCAAAGAAGTTATTTTAAAGGCATTTCCTTTAACAAGTATACGACAATAATTCTTGAGGTGTCAAATTAATTGCAACTTTTTCTCATTAAGATGCAAAATAGGTGCCGAAGCTCTTTTAAAGATTTTTAGGCTTAAGAAAACTATCTTTATCGTGGATTTTATTTTTAACCACTGACATAATTGATCTAGTAGAGGAGTATAATTGGATACAAGAAAAACAAGGAACGTTTTTCTTGTCGGTAACTTTTGTTAAATGATGCATTTTTGGCTAAACTTTACCATACAACAAAATATTTGAACCTACATATTAGAGCAGAAATTTATTCCATTGACTAATTTTGAAAGTTTTGAAACAAGTTTAAAAGTTTTGGGACAATCATGAAGGATATATTTCTATGATAAGGCAATACTATAATTCCCATTTTTCTAGTATTCTACAAAATTGCATTTATATTTCTATATATACAAGATGAGAAATTGACATGTTTCCTAGTATGGCTTTCAATAAATTTATTGGAAAATTAGATATAAATCTATAATTTAAAAATACTACATAACAAAATCTACTAATAAAGTACTAAAAAACAGCAACAACAATTAATAAAGTACTACATAGCAAAATCTACTAATAAAGTACATAACAAAATCTACTAATAAAGTACTAAAAAACAGCAACAACAATTAATAAAGTACTACATAGCAAAATCTACTAATAAAGTACATAACAAAATCTACAAATAAAGTACAAAATAAAATCTACTAATAAATTACTACATAACAAAATCTACTAATAAAGTACATAAGAAAATCTACTAATTAAGTACTTCATAGCAAAATCTACTAAGTAAGTACTACAAAACAAAATCTACTAATAAAGCACTAAAGAAAATCTACTAATAAAGTACTTCATAATAAAATTTACGGCTAAAACTACATAACAAAATCTTAATATTCTAATTATCTCTAAGTTAAAGATTACCAAAAAGAAATCGTATACATTATTGTAAATCTGTAATGCTGCTTTCAGACACAGTTGGTTTTATTGTAAGAAAGATAGTTTTAAGGTCATCTTTACTGCGGGGAATTAGTTTACAAGTGAACACAATTGAATTAAGTTTTCAAGTGAATAAAAAAAAGAGAAATTAAGTCGAGGTAAATATAGTTATGATTTTGGACCAATATATCTTACCCATCACTCTTTATAAGTCACTTTTATAATTTAATGAACATCATGCTCAATATTGTCTACTATATCCAAGTTGTGTCTGCGGTTATATGCTAATGCATATGTGATGATTCCGTCATACTTAGAGACCATTTCTTGATGCGTCTAAAATTATTTTTCATCTCAATCTTGCGACAAATTCGCCAGATTTCCTTCCTAAACATAAATTAATGTATTCATATACTGTCAACTATTATAAGCTTATTGTTAGAAACGGGCGAAAGCCGCGAAGGGCGCGGGAGGAGAGAACGATTGGCGACGGTTGACATAGAGATTGGCGCCAGCAGGGTTGGTTTGGCGAAAGGAATAGTTTGGTAGCCGCTGGATCGCTCGGGGTGATTTTCGAAGCTTCGTGTGCTTGCTCGGCTATGTAAGGGACAGGTTGAGGCAATTTGGCAGTTCCTCTGGAAAGAGAAGCGTCTCGTTGGACAAACGGATACTTTTCTCACTTGTTGTTAGTGAGTTGTGTTTACGTTTGCTGTTAACGTTGTATAATTGATCTCGCTATGATTTACTGTTTGCTGTGCCATACGATATCTGTTTTGCAGTCTGTTTTTATCGTGCGTAAGGCTTTCATTTACGCTGTTAGTGACTGCCGACTGCTAGGATTGTGTTTATCTGAAGTTATACTCTATCAAATAATCCTGTAAATACCTGTAAATAAATTTGTTTGTGCTGTCCTCAAGTAAAGTCCATTCAATCCGAACCCGCTACGCTAAAAACTTAACATTATTAAGTGGTCACTCACAATTTTAAACAAAATATTAAAGCCAAATATGGTTTCTGTAATACATGTATATTACACTATATTGTATGATATTGTTCCGAGTAATTCCCACACAAGAACGATCCGAAGATGGAGACTTTATTGTCTAGGAAAACGCGATTTGAATATCTGAAACATAAGTTACAAATTCCCAGTGAATTAACTCTATTCAATCCATCAATCTCGTTTAAAAGCAAAGCTTTAGAATGCATGCCGAAAAGAGAAGACACTCTCTCAAGCTAAGCCAACCAATGTATCACGTTCTCCGAATTGTTCTGATCCCCTTTCTATAAGGCGTGCTTTAAATAGCGTCCAATTAAAGTGGGCGGGGCAACCGCGGAAAGTGCTCACTCTTTGCAGACAACTGTGGAGCTTTCCAACATTTTTTAAGAACATTTTTTTTATTTCTTATCTTCTACTACACATTTTAGAGTATATTAAAAACGTTAGTAACCTCATTATGTAGCAAACTTACCTACAGCACCAAATTAGTCAAATAAGGCAATTTTCTGTTGTACATTCCCTTAGAAGGGTTTTTTTGGTCGCTGACATGCTATTCCATTACAATTAAATTATTTACAAATCTTTACAATATTTACACAACATTCAGAAATCTTTACAATATTTACATCTAATTTTCACAAAATTCTTAACATTAAGCAATATTTACAATATTTTAAAATATTTTTAATAGTTAATGATATAATATAATATCGCACAATATTCTCCAATAGGATGTGTTGCCCGAAATTCTTTATGTTTAACTACTGTATGAAAATAAGTTTCGTTTTTTATCATGTCAGAATTTGATATTGTTTTAGGGATGAGGTTTTCTCGCATCAACAAAAATAAAATGAACGACGAAAAATAAAAATGTTATTATCCACAAGCGCATCTCAAAAAAATCAGCTTTTAATAACACTTTGCCATTCCATTTATAAAAGCTCTTATTAAAGAAGATAAGTTAATGACTACAGCAAATAAAATCCAGAAAAACGTCATTTTGATCCCGTTATTATATGAAATAAAGTAAATAGGAAATGTGATCTTTTTTTAAACAATCAATGCGGGACAAAGGGTTTTTTTAATGATCGTTTGCCATACTAAAGTGGCCCATTCAATGAAACCATTAAAATGAATAGAAATATAATTTAACTTGCACAAGCACGTGGTTCTGGGCCGTTCAAGAAATCATGCTCTGACATGATACATCGAAATCTGCGTGGCAGATTTCCTTTTAATCTTTTTTTCCCTTTAAAGAAAAATTAATCTATTACTCTTATATAAAAATGCTTCATCTATATTCAGATTCTCTATAGTTCTTATTTGGAAACATATAATGCTGATCTAGAATTTTGGTTATTAAATTTTCATGAATGAATTAGGAATGCTCAACAACGATCTGTTTACAAACAGGAACAGTCTTTCTCTAAATCAGTTTCACAACGAATTAACTTATTTCACCAACTACATCCAGTTTGAATGTTCTCAAATGAGCTCATAAATATTTGAATAAAATAATTTACTTTCATTATTGACGCAGAGTTTCTCATTTCAAAAGCGTTACTATGGCAACATGAGTTAAAACCTTAGCATAACAATTCCGATTGGTTCATTTATTTATGAATTAGAATCTAAAATATTTAATAACACAGAAAAAATGATATTAAAATGGAATTAAATAGATATTTTAAATGTTTGAAATATTAATTATTTTTCGAATATGTAGCAGAATAGAAATAAATTCCGTAAATATTTCTGTTATTATATCTGAATATAAAAAATTTGGAAAAATGTTATCTTTTTATGAATCATTCGAAATCGTTTTCTCTAAACTAAGCACTGAAATATTAAATATTAACCAGAAAAATAAATACTAAAATGTTGAGTAATCTAAAAAATCGGTAATTCTTCAGTGATTACGATGAATTACGATGATTTACGATGAATTTATTATTAAAAAAATTAAAAAACGAAATATTAATTTTAAAATTTTATATTTCTTTTATGTTTACTAAATGACATTCCGGTATTTAATAAATATTAGAAGGGAAAAAAAAGATTTTCAAGAGATACGTTGAAATTTCTTCTTCGTATAAATGCATCATAAAAATAAATGTAAATATATGTAAAAAAAACATTCTCAACAAACTCATAATAAAGTAATCTAGATTTTTAAAACTATAAATGAAATAATGTGAAAGATATAGGGCTTAAAATATACAAAGTATCAACAGTAATATTTTTTCAATAACTGATTTCTAAGTTACTAGAGATGGGCATATACGTTTAAGTAGGAATGCTTTCTAAATTTTGAAGAATTGTGTTGTATATATATATATTGAATTAATAAATATGTTATCAAAAATATTATAAAATCTTTATATTTTACCATCTTTTGAATACATTAAGCATATTTAATATGATATTCTTGAAAAACTATAATTTCAAACCAAAAAAAAAATTGTTTCGATTAAAGATGACAGCTTTATGAAGCTACAAGTATCAATGTTTTAAACACATTTAGACTATTTAGTGACCTCGTTAGAAATCAATCATTTTGCAATACTTCTTTTTGCCAGTCACTTACTGGCCTAAAATAATGAAATTCAAAGCCTTAAAACTGTAATAATCTATAATCACAGGATAATAGAAAATGTTTTGTTTGAAATGAAAATTCAATAAGAATATTTCTTTAAAAGTATAACTTATAGGAATGAGAAATTAATGAAAATTTAATATTTCTTAAATATTATTGATTAATAAAACAATTCTTCATATTATTTAAAGCATATTTATGTTCAGAATATTTTTAACTCAAAAGGTTTAGATTAAAAATCATGATAAAAAATTGAAATTCATCCTTTTTTAACAAAACACTAATTTTCTTGTTTAAATCCAGTGAAATAAGATAAATGTAAACAAGGAACAATAAAACAAAAACGCACCTATTTAATATAAAGTTATCCTTATTTTACAGCAATATTTTCATATTATTATTTGGATAATAAATATGTTTTACCTGAAAAAAAAACATCTTTTTTTGGCAATAAAAGAATATCAGCAGAAATATTTAATGGCATATATGAAATTCGTAGGATGCACCCAAAAAGATATACAGTTGCAAAAATTCAGATATGCATAAGAATTTGATATAAAGCATCTACTTTTAACAATGACTCTGATTAACAAAATAAATCTACAAACTCAGAAATCTATATTTTTTACATCAAACAAATGTAACCGGAAAGTTAAGATTAAATAAATTGACAACCTTGCAATTCCTGATATCTTCTATGAAAAATTGAATTTGATTTTATATTGTTTTATCAGATATTAACATAAAATTACTGTTATTATTGGAAAACAATTATGTAACTATTTGACAAAAGAGGCCCTAAATATCATTTAATATTTCAAAAAAGTAATAATAATAATAAGTTCTCACCAATATAAGGGTACCTAATATTTTTTTATTCATTTTTAACATTATAATTCAACAATTTCATTGTGACAGAAATGACTTTTAAAGATTTCAAATGAGAAAAATTAGATAACAAATTTATAAAATATACTGACCATATAGAAGACGAATAATACAAAATCACACTCACCTAAAATAAAAAAAATAGAATGTTAAACTAAATATTTCTAACAAAATTGTTTTAAAAAATTACAATTTAAAAAATATTTAATTTTTTAAAATTTTATCAAAATTTTAAAATGCAGTTTATTTTTTATTATTATATTATTTAAACTACTTTTATACAATAGGATGATGGTAAGTTAAGAGAATAGGTTGACTATAAGTGTTTTATACCATAAACAATGATAAACAATTTTATAATTCCTTTTGATATATTAGTTAATTTTAAATATAAAGTCTCTATATTGGATTAAACTGCAACTATCCAAGAATAAAATGATGTTTTTATTGCATCTTTTAAATGTTTGCGTTTTAAAAAGGTAATAAAAACGTAATCTGATAAACAGTCTTATAAGTTTTGCAATTTAAAAGGCAGAAAAGAAGTAATTTTTGCATTTAAAAAATAACAACAAAATTGTTATTTGAGAAACAATTTAAAAAATTTTCCATTTTAAAAGACAAACGAAATATAATATAATTTATGCATTTAAAAAGACAATAAAATTATTATCTGTTGCTGTAGTTACTTATGGCATTTGCCTATGGACAAGACTCCCGCTGATACAGCAGCAGATTTAAGCCGAAAGAAACGTCTCTTGTTTTTGAAGTGGCAGACCAACTAGGGCCAAGAGTACGACTTAGCTACACACTCACCACATTTGCTTGCACAGCCCCTTTTTTACGGGGGGGCACAGTCACAGATCTCAAAGATAACACACAGAAGAACAACCATGCCCGAACCGAGACTCGAACCCGGGACTCCCAGAACACGAGGAAGACGCGCTACCTCTGTGCCAGAAAGCCGGCAAATTATTATTTAGTATGCAACAATGCCAAAAGTGGCCTATTACTTTTTAAAATAAATAGAGAAATTGAAGTTATTTTTACTGATAGAGTTAAACCAATGGAGGACACAACAGAAAATGAGATGGATGGAAGAAAATTAACAAAAAAATACATTATGTATGACATAAATTTTAAAACACTAAAAATTGACTTTAAAAAATTTAACATTACATGATGACCCTAGATCTTAGGTGCCCAATTGTATTCTTTCTTAAAATTAATCAAATCGTAATTGGGGTATGGATTGTTATTATAATCCAAATATTTGCTTCAGCACTTGATGGAGGATACCAATTATTGAATTTTTTCTCAGTGTAAAAGGTAAACTTATGAATAAATGACACAATTCAATTTTGATAAAAAAATAAATAAGTCATAATGGTAAATTAAAATGTTTAACAAAATTTTGTTATTCTACCTATTTGGGCTTTTATGGAAAGAACGAAAAAATTGCATGATATAATGTTGTAAAATGCAAAAGTACATATTATAACATCATTGATTTCCGTAGCTTAAAATGTAGAAACTAAATCCACAGTGTTTTTTTTTATCTATCAATCATTTTCATTTTACAATAAAATAATCTCAATTTTTTGAGAAAGAATTACTTTGAATAACTTTCAGAGAGCTGTTGAAAAGTTCAAAACAGAATCCAAAATATAACAAAATATAACAGATTACACTGAAGTCACAATTTATCATAATATCACCCTTGTAAACAAATTAATAATCGATAAAAAAGACGCATAATATTTAAGCATTAATTTTCAGTTTCTAACATTAGTTCACTCTCTCCCATATATATATATATATACGGTTCAAATTTTCAGTCCTTAATAAAATACTTTTTATTCTTCTACTCAAGCTCAAAGACATTTTTTTAAACTTGTAGCGAAGGACACTTGATATCAATACAGTTTTTTTAATATTCATTATTTAATTAAATTTCATTAATTTTTAATATTTTAAATAGAATGTCAGCAGTTTGTAATGAAAATTAAAATCAACAAGTAGGAGCTCAATTTATAAAATGCGAGGATTTCGATATTTTTCGCGTGAAGGTGAAGTAAGCGAGTTCGATTCTGGTGAAAATCAATATTTTTTTAATAAATTATTTATATTAGTTGTTATTATATATTCACAAATTTAAATGAAATAAAAAGCAACTAAAATACAATTTTTCTTTGTTGACCTATGTAGAAATCAATTTACATTTTTTTTATATTACTTGTTGATTTTAAAAATATAAAATATTATTCAGTATGCTATTTAGATAATTTTTCCAACTGGGTCTATATGCCTATCTTTAATTCCTAAATTCTTTATTGTGGTGTAATTAGAATGGGGATTCCATGTTATATTAGTTAATCTAATCTACTAATTTGAAATTAGAAACATATAATTTTTATCTTTTACCGTTAAATCGATCACCAATTTCATTGCTTAAAAGTCCTTCAATACGTACTTCAGAATTACGATGGATAAGAAACAGTCACCAATGAATAACTGCCAATTTTTCAAAATAAAATGAACCCCCAAATGTAAATTCCATTTCTAAACGCTATAGTTAATTCATCGCTTTGAGACTACCTACTTGAATTAGAATTATTCATTGATCTAATCTAACTCATCATTAATCGCTTGAGATACCCGCTGATGATGAAGCTTATTAAGTTAAGAGATTAGCTAACTAAATATGCATCAGCAACTCGTCGGGAGAGATATCATCATCATCAGACGAGCACTTCACCTAATTATTTCCAAAACACGGAAGAATCCCATTTCCGCCCGATTACCATAATGAATATCTGTTTCCCGTACAAGATGTCCACCGATTTAGGGTCCGAGTGGAAAAATAGGTATAGAATGGAATAGTTTCAGCTTCATTTCGTCAGCCCAGAAGAATAATTTTTCTTATGCCTTTATTCCAAATAAAACAAATTAGAATACAAAGATACTTGCCGGATACAGAAAGAAAGAAAGTGGATTGTTATTGATCTCCTGAAAAATGGATGATTTGTTTCTTTATTTTCATTAGAGGAAGTAGTTTCGATTCGAATTTCTCATAATTTTTGCAATACGGCAGATCTTTTGTTATGTTTTTTAATATACGTTAGAAAATTAGAATGAGCTGTGAACCTCTTTCTTTGATGGATTTTGATCCAAATTGGAAGCACATTCCATAAGTACAGGGTACCCATGTAGCACAGCTTGCTGTTAATTTTTGTACTATATTGTACGATATGTTATGATATTAATCAATATTCAACTACATTATACAATATTGAGAGTATTGATCAATGTCGTACAATATTGTATATTGTATTTAGGTACTTACTTATTAAACCGTTTTCGCCAACAGTCGCCAACAGTTTAGTAGCTCATTGGCTACGGATTCAAATTTGGCAATAAACCGTCGACGAAACGAACAAAATGGTGGACGACAGTTAAGGTTTGAACAATTTTTTAAATTATGGCAGGTTTTTTGCCATTATTGGCGGTTTAGCAACTCACTGGCGACGCCTTCAAATTTGGCGATAAAGATCGACGGTCTAATACGTAAATAAAAATATTTGTGCGCTACTAGGGTATGAATGCTCTTTACCGACTTACATTAACTTAAATCATTGCATTTTTCAGCAGTCGTATTTACACACTCTCAAACTGACAGAAAAATAGTGGAGCTTCCATTCAATAAAGCTTTCTAATTAACGAAAGCTTAACCGAATTACCGTTTTTTAATTAACGAAGAGCATTCCAAATTTCTGATAGGGTTTTCTTTCAGTTGATGTACTATCTGCATATTGCATAATGCAAAAAGCGTACAAATGCAGCCCTATGAGCTTTAGAGATACCGAATTCAGCAAGTAGTCATTTTTGACTCTAAGAAAGAGCTTTTCAAACTTTCAATTGGATTTTTGATTGATTAAAAATTAATCAAAATGTTAATTTTTTATCAACAATAAATAATTCTTTTTATCTTAACATTTCTATTTACGTATTATTTTTCAAATCATAACATTAAATTTTGCCTTATAACATTTTTTAAATATTTTTTTTACTTCTATATTTGAGTAATTGTTTCAAATTTAACTTGACACTCAATTTTGTATTAATGAGATAACACAAAATAATAAATAATTCCATAACAAAAAATAAAAAAATAATAAATTATTATTATTATTTATAATAATATAATAATTAAAAATATCAATAACAATAACTAAAAAATAATTTAAAAAACAAATAATTTGCAATAAATAGTTAAAAAAATTAGCAAAATAATAAGATAGCAGACGATGAATGCGGATATTTTAAAAAGATTCTGCGTACTACGAACAATTAGATATTAGAATTGTTATTTTTTTTAATCAACTTAAACTTTAAATATCTAATATATAAAAGTGATTTTTTCTGGGTTTTTTTTTCGTATTTTGAGTTCATCCAATAACAATAAAACTTTGCTAACCTATTGGTTTATAACCTACTGTGCTTATAACTGCAATAAAGTTATAAGCACAGTACAATCGTTAGCAGTTATTTTGAATACAATATATTTTACAAACAAATCGTGTCATTAGTTTCTGTGATTCAACATTGTTTTAAAATTGTCAAAAAGCAAACAGTAAACGGCACATGTCATTCGAAGTTAATCACTCATATATGAAACAAAATAATTTTTTACATAGACTTGAAGTACTCTTTCTATTGGTTCATTGGAACTTTTTATTCATCCATTCAAATTCAAATACATTTTTTAAACTTGTAGAGGATGACATTTGATGTTAATACAGGTTTTTCAAACATTAATTCGTTACTTAAATTGAATTAAATTTTAACACTTTAAACAGAGTTTTAGCAGTTTGTAATGAAAATTGCAATCGACGGGCAGTAGCTCAATCGGTAAAATGCGGGGATTTCAATATTTTTCACGTGAAAGTGAAGAATGCGAGTTTAATTCTCAGGAAAGTCAATCCTTTTTTTGATGAATATTTTATATTAATGGAAATTATTTAGTAAAAAGTATAAAATTTTCTTTGTTGACTTAAATAACAAGTGACTTTAAAAAAATAATATAATTATATTACTTCTTTTCTTCGATAAATATTTATCTATATCAGATACTATCATTCAACGGGCATTCAAATTCAATGAATATACTCATTGCTTAAAAGAAAATAAAAATATTTATTCCTATCATTCCTAATTATACAAGATAGTTGTTTCGAACGATATCTCAAAAATTACTTTTCTTGTCAACTACAGCGTACCACCTAATTTCAAATGATGTTTAGAAGCTGTGATTTGATCCTCTTTCATTGCAAGATATCCTATGTATTCAATCTCCGTCTTTTTAAATAATTTTTTGATTACAATCTTACATCGCTTACCGGGGCGTTTACAAATCCTAATCGTTACCATATAAATTTTTATACAATCAACTAAGCATGTATTTTCAACCAGACAATCTTTCAATTTCCGAGACAGAATTGCTTTTTAGGAGTTACAACATATACTGAATCGGTATTATGTTCAATTCTTTCAAGGCTTAGAGAATATTCTATAAATTTGAAGTTCTGATTCTTTTTTTAAACTCGAAAAACAAAACACATAAGGGCTACTGTGACTCGATATTCTTCGAACTATTTCCCCCAAATTCGAATAAAACCCGTTCTATATCAATTCTGAAACGGATCATATTCCAGAAGAGAGAATAAAAACGCATTTATTGAAAAGTTTTCTCCCTTTCTCCCCTTTGATAGGAAGTCTTTACAATTTTATTCTAGTATAAAAAGAGGTTTTTAGATACTTCGGTCTTACCGTTTTGTATCAAATTCAGAACATCGATATGCAGTCACTAACTCACAACATCATTATACGTTTTTTTAAAGTTATTCTACTGGGAAAAGATGGGAAAACTATCGAAAGGAAAATACTGGGAGGCTTTATCGATATCTCATTATCTACAAAAACAGAATAAAATTATTTAGAATATTCAAAGAAATTTTATTGAATAGTAGCATTTAAAGATTTTTCGATTATTTGAAGGAATTTATACTGCTTATGAAAAAAATAACAATAATGGCTAAATATTTAAAAGGGAAAAAGAAAGTACAAATGTTTTATGAAAAATGCAAAACAGTAAACGCAGACGATAAAAAAGGGAAAATGAATTTTGCTGCTTTAAAATTTAGAACATAGCAACAGCGAAAAAAAGTAAACAGTTCAAAAGAACTTTTAGATAAGTTTTAAAAGAAAATATATTTTTCAACTTCAGTATTTATTGGCTTTTCTTAATTTAATAGAAATTACAAATATTATAAAATTTTTACTTTATATAGGATGTGTGAACATTCTACAGATTTTATCATAAATATCGCATATAATTAATATTGAAATAGATTAAATTCTTAAATCTGCATGACAACGTATTTGTGACAGGTCTTGCAAAATTGAATAGATTAAATTCTTAAATCTGCATGACAACGTATTTGTGACAGGTCTTGCAAAATTTATTACATATTTTATGTATATCAGTTGTAACTTCAAAGATACTATGAATTACAAAATTCTGTTTAGAATTGTAGCTGACCTGCGAGTCACGTGGTGCGTGCTATGACGTCAGATATTCTCACTTCATTACATTTGCTTTTTGTATTCAACAGTGTGAAACGAAATAAACCCTGAAATGCTTATAATTTTTATACATTTTCCCAATCTTTCAAATTAAAAATAATTCTTTATAAAATTTTCTAAATTTATTTCTTTACGAAAGCTTCAAAACTGAAATAAAAATTTTATAACAAAATGTACTTTTCTGTTTTTCAATGAAAGCAGATTATTTACTCAAAGCTCACAAAATTTTTAGATCTCCTAGTTATAGGGAAAGTGATTTTATGTTGTCGAATAAATGAACCTGCGAAATTTAACATAAAAATCCCTTTTTCAAATATAACTAAATTATAGTTTTCAGAATGGAATAGAAATCTTCAAATTACTTTTTTAATGCTATTAATTATTCAAAAATACTAATAACAAAAAATATATAGATTAATTTAAAACTAAGTAAATGTTCTTGTAATATATGAAAGCAGAGTTTTATCACTAAAATTTTTTTTTCACAAATTGGAAATTCTTTTAAATTAATTTTCTAAACTAATTACGGTCTAAAATAATTTTAATTTGGTATCTTTTTTGAAACTAAGGAATTGATTGAAATTACAGTAACTCTGTCGCGTTGTAAAAAGAATCTTCAAAATATTAAAGATTCTTTTGAAATAAATAAAGCAATAATGCATTATTATTATTATTATAAAATGCATATTGATATTTATATATGCTGATACATTATGATTTTACATACATTATGATTATATTGAGGTATTATAAAAGACATTATAAGGCTAAAATATTTTTATACATAAAAAATGGCGGATTTTTTTTTGTTCTTAATTTTTAATAAAACTCTCTTTCAAAGAATTTTCTTATTTCATATAGATTTTTAAATATGAATATAAATACTAAATTATTTTTTTTTAAGTTTTAAACATTTATTTGATTAAATTAATATAAAATGGCATTTAATATTGTTTAAATATAGATAAATAAAACATTAATAATGAAACAATTTAGAGTAAAAACATATTCCAGTGATTACAGTATACATAAAATATATCGATATCAATCTGAATTTATCTCATAATTTTTAAAATTTAAAAACAAAAGCTATTTGTTTACCCTCACAAAATTATTTTGAAATCAATTTTCAGCTATTTTTACTTCTACACATAAAATTGTATTTCCCTGTTGTTATTAGATTGAGATATAATCTAAAAGTATTAAATATATTTGTATAGAAAAGTTAAAAGCAATTTAATTTTTGTATAACATTAATCAAACCTGTAAATAATAGGACATACGATAAGTTTTAGACGTGATTGCTATACTGAAATATTTTGAAAGGAGAATTTATATATTCTTCCTAAATAAAAACATTAAAAAAATTACTACGCACTTCCGGGTTTAGAAAGATAACTCGATGAAATAAAATCGTTTGCTTAAAAAGTAGGTCTAATATAGAAATAAATAAATTTGAACTTCACTTCCTGTTCTTATAAAATATTCAAATTAAATAAAAATAGTATAAGGGAAATTTTTCTCTCATATTGCTGTTTTTTTTTATTTCTTAATTATTTTTAGATATACAGGTATAAAGATAATTCAATTTATATATATAAATCGATACAAATTCTATTTTGCTTTTGGAATCTATTATTGTTAAAATTCATTTAAGATTTGTAGAATACTCAAAATATTAGCATATTCCAAGAACGGTTTGAATTCAATAACAAAGATTATTAATGATAACTTTGTAATACTATTGAAAACAGTTAGAACGACATATCGTTTGAATTCAGTAACAAAGATTATTAATCATAACTTTGCATTTATATTGAAAAAAATTAGAAGGGCGTATCGTTTGAATTCAAATATAATGATTAAGAATGACTACGAATGATTTCATGGTTTTGTTTGCTATCCATGATGACCATGAAAACAGTTAGAACAACGTGTCGTTTGAAATCAATAACAAAAAAATTAGAAGGTAGCATTGTTTGAATTCAAAAATAACGATTACGAATGATTTTATGGCTGTATTTGCTATCCCTGATGACTATGTAATACTATTGAAAACAGTTAGAACTACGCATTGTTTGAATTCAATAACAACGATTATTAATAACTTTGTAATATCATTGAAAAAAATTAGAATCACAATAATACAAAGACAAATCATCTAAATGATTTGAATTCAAAAAATGCAAACTTAGAGATATATATCTTTATTTGTTACAACACAGATAAGTATTGGTGTTTCATTTTTTTAAAAATATGAGAAACAGAGAGCCAAAAACTTTCATCAATAAAGAAAATAGAATAGTCTATAGAATGATTTTTATCATTCTCGTATAACTACTGAACTAATTACAATAAATACTAATATGTTGATAACTATTCAAAGGTTGAATCAAATCAAACGTATGAATTAAAGAGTTCTAATGAAAAAATACTTATTTTTATTCCTTTCTTTTTTTTTCTTCATTGATTTTTCCATTGTATTTTGAAACCCGTAGTTTCCCTGTATTTTGTTACGCATGGATACATTTTCTATGCATAACAAGAGAATGCAAATGCAACGTATTATCAGATTCCGGGAATATTTTTTGGTTTAAAAAATGATGTTTCATTTTCCTTCTATGATTGAAACAGGAATATTTTAATCTAAAATTCTGGATGATTCTTTTTGTTTTTGTTTTTTGAAGTTTTATACACCTATGAATTTATCAATTACCTTGACATAAGATTAAAGTATTCAACTAGAGTAAAAACACAAATTTGGATGAAAATTCGCATTTTTATTGATTTATTTATTGCAGATTTAAAAAATAGTTACGATTTTGTTTCCAGTTATATCTGTATTTTGACTCTATGTCAATTAAAAGCCAAATTATAGCAAAATATAAACATGCAAGTGCTGCTTATTTATAAAAATTTCAAAACTTTAAATGCATTTTCTGAAGAAAACGTTTTCTTCATAATTCTACTGTAAGGGTATCTTCATATATCAAAAATAATCAAGATTTCTAAATGAAATTTATAATTAGTATTCTTTATATTATCCAGAATGTAATGAAATAATATGAAATTGATTTTGAATACTATTTAAATGGATTCAGGATTGTTTAATGTAAATATTTTTGAAGCAAAGTCCAAAATTTCATAGATAATTTCCTATATTTCAAGCAAAAATTTTATTTATGAATATAATTCTTAAATAATTGTTAGTTATGAAATGTTATAGAGTATTTCTCTATGTTACATATGAAATGTTATAGAGTAAAAAGAAATGAAACCTTTTCTCGAGAAAAATTCTAGTTATTTTAAACAATTGTGAAATGTTTGCATAAAAGCATGTTTTTTCTGTAAAATCTATGCATTTAAATAATTTTACTTTTATTCATAATTTTATCCTTATAATAATAAGCTTTAAATTATATTTTTTGAAAAATCCCTTCTAAACCTAATCGGATACTTTGTCACATTTATTTTATTTATGTCTTAGATTTTATGTAATTTAAATTGTATTAATATAAAAAAACACTTTTTTTTTCATTTCAGTAACCTTATTGTTAAAACAATGGTTTCCTAAAATGTCGTTTTCTAAAAATGTAGTCTCTTTTTCACCAATATGCTATCAGAATTATCTAAGTTCAATAATTCTGTTAACCCTGAAATTCCACAAAGAAAAGATTTCATATTCTTATTTCAGAAAACGGAATCTTTTACAGAATATCAATATTTTTTGAAATGATTTTTTAAAAAATATTTTATTTTCTTTATCGAAAGCAAACTCTTGCATTATTCAAATCGCCATCATTTATGTATAAAGAAAAGATAACCGATTTTCGCAATATTTATAGATATATCAACATTTCCCGATTTTGATCTTTTTGTGTAAAGAATATTCTTCAAAACGAATGTTCTTCTTTTCTTGGTGGAGTTGAGATAGAATTTTTTTTCAATCAGATCGTAAAAGTTTTTAGTAATATCTCTTTACACAATGTTTTCCTTTATTATTTTATTGTAGAAAAATGGATAAAATAAATAGTCGCAATAGAGTAATAAATGAGGTGAATGAAGCTCTATTTCATTAACTTGCTTGCTATTTGTAGACTACAGATATTCTAAAATTTTCATTCATAAAATGTATTAACTAGTATTTATAATATTTTTTTGAAATTCTAGGTCATTAACTATAGGGAATTTAAAATAAAACATTCGCCAATCAGTAATATAGTATTTATTGCATTAAATATAAATGTATTGAATAGTTAAGAAGACTTAATTCATAGGAAAAATATTTTCAAAATCGAATATGAATTTAATCACACGATTTCGACTTTCGGAAATTCTAAGTCCTTCAAACAACATTTATTTAAGCATTTACCGATTTTTTTAATTAGAAAAAACTTACAAGATTCGCATATTTTATTAGTATATCGTACAATGGTATAACCAAAATTATATGTTTTGGGGAAAAAATTCAAAGTTGCTTATTAAGATGAATTGTATCGGATTATCTTACTAAATGGAAAATATTTTTATAGGAATACTTATTCTACGGATTGAAAATCATATCACGGTTGTACTTGCTTTTTCCTCCCTATTAGGGGTAGTATAAAGAGAAATTATAAAAATTATCTAAAAATTTGAGCTCTAGATTTGGACAAATCTCCACATATCAGACCTCCCTAAATCCAGAAAATTCATTTTTTGAAAAAGTCCGGTTATTTATATGTCTCTCTGTCTGTCTGTTAATATTATTACTCAAAAGTACATGAACTGAAGTTTGATATATGGTCTGTACATCAAATTTGTGGTTTTGTATAAAATTTTGAGTAATATCTGTTCTGAAGAAGTGCGTTTATCGAATATAAGTTAATATGACAACTAAAAAAAGAGAGCTAGATGGATAAAATTTTATACAGAAATTCAACTACTATAGTGTAGAAACCGGTCATATTTTGTGCCAAATCCAACTAAGGGTTGACTTGTCTGTCTATCAGTTCTTTCGAAAGTAAGCAAACGTGATAACTCAAAAACTTCTAACTCTAACATAGATTAATCTTCTAATCCAATTCTAATTTGGATTAATCTTCTAATCTAACTCTAACATAGATTAATCTTCTAATC